>MVGT01002804.1:27568-51776 GCA_002174775.1 Macleaya cordata | reverse complement strand
TGGGGGCTTCATATTTTGGTTTGAACAATGGGTAGTTGTAGTTGTTTATGGGTTGGTCTGTGAGTGTCTTTATGTGTATAGAAGTGGAGCTTATTGCAGGTGCAGGGAATCCTAGAAAGGGCCAAAAATTAATTTTTTTTTAAAAACAAATGTTTCAAATTTGTTACGCTTATAACCGTGACAAATTTGTAACATATTCACGACAAATTTTTCACGATTATGTATGTAATAAATGTGTCACGGTTATAAATGTTACAATTTTGAGAAAATGTCAAACAATTTCTTTATTAAGCAATCGTTACAATTTATATTTGTGACGTTTATAATCGTGACAAAACTTTTGGTTTGTGACGTTTATAAATGTGACAAATCATACGTTAGAAATTTATGAAGCCAAAATTATAACGTCTATAAGCGTGACAAAAAATTTTAGTCACGTTTATAAACGTGACAAAAACGCTGTTTTGGTGTAGTGGTGGAGGTGGAGGCATGGTGGTGGTGAGGTGATGGTTGTGGTGGCAGCATGGTGGTGGTGGTGGTGGTGGAGGCGTGGTGGTGAGGTGGTGGTGAGGTGGTGGTGAGGTAATGGTTGTGATGGCTGCGCATGGTGGTGGCGGTGGTTGACTGAAACAGTGCAACCAACATGTTTATGGGTTTGACTGAAATAACGAAACCAACTTGGTGGCACTCTTCTGGGTTTGGAATTAGTAGGATGGTGGTGGTGGCTACGTGATGGTGGTGGTGGCAGCTTAGAAATGAAGTAGATAGACTTTTAACAATAGAAAAAAAGGGTTGGTTTTCTCAATAAGGTTGATTCCATAGTTGTCCTTCCTACCAATTCTTCCGAAAAGAAATTAGAAAACATAATTTTGCTCAAAGCCCCCATTTTTTGCTGCAAAATACAAAAAACTCCACAAACATTTCATAATAGCCAAAACCCCTATTTTATTTTAGAGTAGGGATATTGTGACACTATTATAGCATACTTTTTATGGAGCCCACATGAAGATAGTTTGAGGGCTAATTTTTTTGTGGGGATATTCTCCTCATCATATGGATCATTATATTAAAAAATCAGCCACTTCTAAAAGTTCTAACCCCATCAAAAGTTTATTGGAAATTAAAAGAAATTAATGGTTTAAAAAAATCTCTAAAACTACCAATTTTTCATAGGCTGATTTGAAGGTATTAAAGCCTTTAGAAGGGGCTGGTTTTTTAATATGATAATCTACATGATGAGGAGAACATCTTCACAAAAAAATTAGCCCTCAAACCATCTTCATATGGGCCCTATAAAAAGTAAGTTACAATAGTGTCGGAATAACGTATGTTGCAATATCCTTCCTCTTTATTTTATTAATTTTACAGTTTCCCACTTTTTATGGGATCATACATCGTTTTACTCCACTAGCCCAAATCGTGAAGTAAATCTTTTATTTATTATTCCCTTTCTACCCTTATTTAGTTAGAGAATAATATCTTTAATAGATTCTATTCCTTAAATGTTGCTTCATTGACCCTTTCATTTTATGATTTTCTTTTTAGTTTGTAAGTCTTTTTTAATTCAAATGTATAAATCTTATGCAAAATAATTTTTTTCTTAATTAAATTAATTTTTTCTTATACATTATAATATTTACAACTTGTATTGATTGACTTACAGATCCGTTGTTTCATTCTTTGTTGTGCAAAAATTATTTTGATTCGTTTAGACAGGAAATGAAGACCCTTCATTTGAACATTGCAATATTTTTTATGTAAATGGTACAAAAATTTTGCACATATCAGTCATTTCGCACTAACTCTATGTTCCTTAATTTTTTTTGTGCAAACCTATAGACTAAATAACAAAATAGTTTTGTTTACAAAAACTCATTTAAAACCCTAAATCACCAATCACGTATTTAAAATAGATTTATAAATTTTAAAAAAAATTATTGAAGATTAATAAAGGTTTTTAAGTTAAACTTACATATTTCAGTACCAAGTAAGCTTTTGCATAAACCCTTCAATGATCTTCGTTTCCTTTTCTTCTCTATTTGCATAAAAAATAAAACTCAAGTCAGTCGTCCTCTTAAAATTCCATTTTTCATTGTTTTGATCGATTTTTTCTAACTTTAAAATTAGAGTTGGTTTGAGAAGACATGATTTAAGAAGAAAATTTAGAAAAATTTAGATACAATCTAATTGTAGAAAAAAATTTAGGAAAATTCTAGTTTATTACCCTAATTTTAGACTTCATAATATCTTATAACTAAATATAGGAGTAGTTTAAAATAAATACCTCCCTTATCTAATAAGGGTAAAGACGTCCATAAATCTGATATTGGTGATTTTAGGGGTTTTGGCTATTATGAAAAGTTCATTAAGTTTTTGTGTAGAAAGTTTTAAATTTTAGAGGTTTTAACGGTTCTCCGATTAAAAAATATCATACTTTGGCTTTTATTTATTAATCGGTTGAGTCCTGGTATGCATGCCCGCCCTTATCTATAGCAGCCTGAAATTGGAATGATATTCCAACAAATAATAGTATTAATATATGCAATGACAAACTCGAGGTTCCCCAATAAATAAATAAATAAATAAAAGAAAAAAAAAAGAAAAAAAAGAAAAAAAAAAACTCGAGTTTCGGCCCAACAAAAGAATTTCCTTTTTCTGACCAAAAGGGAAGAAGACCAGAGTACATTCCTTGGATCATTCCTCAGGGTACAACTTTTTAGGGAACCCTAAATGATAAGAGGGTCAATTCAGGTTAAAGTGAGGCAGCAAAGACGCTGCATGTGGTTGATGCTCCCCTTTCAAACATGCAATGCATATTGCTTTTAACCTAGCTACGACTGTGCTTTTAATTAGCCAGACAAGACACACAAAGGGCTGATGTAAATTGAATTAGGAAGGACCACATAATGGTGGACTACTGGACCATTTTGAGCTAGTTTCCATTAGCTTTTCTTTCCCTTTCCTTCATATATAGGTGAACAAGTTTGTTTAGATCTAAGTAACCAGAGAGTGGAGCGGAAATGGGAATCGGACCGAAAGGCAGGAATAGCCAATTAAAAAATGTCTTGAGTTTATAAATGCCTTTGGAGCGGGAACAACAGAGATAATTCAAAGGCTGATTGTCATCAAGGATGATCAATTCACCAAGCAGATCATCCCCAACCAAAATAACATTATTCTAAAACTCCTGACCCCATCGAAGAGGGCGATTCATGTGAAGTCCATAAATATCAGTAATTTAATTTAGACAGCATTTGATTTATCAGAAGTCTTAAAATAGGGTAATTTTATATGAGGATGATCTATGTGTTAAGGACATTATCATGTTCTTTTAGGCTCTCTTCTCATTTGTTGTTTCGACTAACGATTATTCAGCAAAAATCAAATAAATGAGAATAACAGAAGGGTTAAAACTCATGCATACATACATTCAGGATTGTCTATTCTTCTTTACATTCACACACTCATAAAACTTATCAGAAGCTCATATTTTTCCTCTACCATGTCAACAATCAGATCCATGAATACATTTATGTTAGAAGAGAAGTTTGATTAACTTGACATTTAATAAATTATGTTTAAATTTCAAAACAAACCCAATCTTTTGATATATGCTGTCTTCAAAAGATCTTAACTATACATTCTTCTTTTTATGCCTATACTAGTGTCAAAATCATATACATATCGATAAGATTGTCAAAGAGGATTTGTGGCTTTCGGGAAAGGCCAGGGTATATATTCTGATGACATAAAGGGAAAGCGAAACGAAAAAGCCACAGCCAGCAGTGGAATTGTTCCTAGGATATGCCAAATTCTAAAGAGAGAATTATGCAGTATAAATAGGTGTTGGAAGAAATCTGGTGCAGGAAGAAAAGTAAATTAAAATGTGTGAGTACAGTTGAATAACAGTGTAATTCTGCTTTGGCAGGGAAACACTATAATAGTGTTAATGCCTGATGCTCTATATATGACATCTCTGCCAAGGGAGAGTTGCCCTGCTATTCAGCCACACAATGACTTAGACGGCATTTCGATCCAAGACGGGTTAGAGATCCAATTTGTGCGTGTCATCCTTGCACAGGGGCAAAAGGTTAGAGATCTAACATGGGGTGGCTTTGGATATGGAGTTTATACATTAGGTAGGGCTTGGGATGATACTTGAAACAACCTGAACTGTTATATAAATAACTAGGCATGGGCTGTTTTGAATGAATGATGTCATTTTATTTTTTTTTTGTAATCTTTAAAATCAGACATCCTTGACATCTTTTTTTCCTTGCTTCTTTGAGCTCGTCGATATCCAAAACCAAAATCCTCAGAAAGCAAGAACCTGCACGTAAATAACATACAGAGAACCACATTAGTGACTTGTTGGGAATTCAAAAATTATGTGTTTAGGAAGCTCTCACAACTACAAAAAAAAGCTAACTAAAACAAACCTTTTCTCCCCTGCAGGATTTTGGAGTAAGATGGGCATATGGGAGAGATATTACTACTATTTTCAGAGAGAGAGAGAGAGAGGTCAATCATTTCTGCCCCGCAGCTACCTATGGAAGACCCTCCCTTTTGCTGCTCGTTGGGTCGTGTGGAAGGAACCGAATTATCGAACATTTGATGGGTGTAGAAGGCTCTATCACTCGGATGATAATAGACATCAAGGCCGTTCTCCTCTATTTGTATTCAACGACTCAAATACTCGAGGATCATATATTTGAGGAATTAGTCTTCAAATGGGATGTGATAGTTACGAGATAGGGCATATTCTTTATTGAGTACCGCCCTGCTATTCTATCTCGGAATATATAGTTTGTATGCTTTATGTTTCTTCCATTGTAGCTACCTTTTTCTATTAATATATTTATTTTTACTGATCAAAAAAAAAAAAAAGACACAGACCTTTTCTCCATGTTTCAGGCCTAGATTTAAAGCAAGAAAGTGCTCAAGACCGCTTGATCTTATTCATCTAAAGAACAGCAAAGAAGAAATAATAAATGAGATTAGGGTTAGTGCTACCAGGGCAAGATATGCATTCCCAAGTTTTGAATTTTGAATTTTGGGTCCATAAATCTTTTAGGCGAGCAAAAAAATGGAGCATCAAATAGTTCATATTGATTCACTCAAAGCAGTGGAGATTGGAATACCCTTGGGGATAGGATATCCCGTATCCAAATGTCTTTTTTCTAGGATTGATCCTAAATTATCTTCAAGTCTAGAACTGATTAAATGAAAAGATGTATTCTATTTTCATTAACATTTTCTCTGCCATTGATCGATCACTCAATTACGAATCTATTTTTGTTTTTCTTGACTTGTTTGAGCAAGATGACATGATTCATTAAGTTTTCAGGCTAGTACCATCACTGCAATGACCACATCAATTTTATAGGTTGAATTTCGTTTAATCATTCAGGTTTTAGGTATTCAAATCAGTTTTCATGGTCTAATTTGGTTTACTCAACATAAGAACAAGAGTAAGAAAAGTTAGGAATTTGGGTAGCAATAGAAGTTAAGAATTTTTTTTTTGTGCTATGTTTTTGTGATGACACAAAGGGAAAGCGAAACCAAAAGCCACAGCCAGCAGTGGAATTGTTCCTAGGATATGCCAAATTCTATAGAGAGAATTACGCAGTATAAAAGGGTGTTGGAACTCTGGAACACCTCCAGAAATGCCGTGCAGGCAGCAAGGCAAATTAACATGTGCGAGTAGAGTTGAATGAAAGTGCGATTCACCCATACAACGACTTAGACGGCAAGTCGATCAAACAGGTTCATCTGCAATTCAACTGCACAATTATTTAAAGATGCCTTTCTATAAATTAGTTGTTAGTACATTAAGATCATGTTATTAGAGATCCAACGTGGATGGCTTTGGATAGGACATTTCTACATTAGGTAGGGCTTGTCCAAAATCCTCACAAAGCCTAACTAGCAATTTCCACATACAAATTTTGTATAATCCAAAAAACCCTAAATCGCTTTGGATGGTTACAAAGAAATCAAGAAAAAAAGAAAAAAAAAAAAAAAAACCCACGAACCATGATCGACAAAACCCCTCAAAATCGATCTTGTTTCATAAGCAGTAAGTAGAAAGGAGTGGCGGATCCAGGAATTTTTTTCAGAGGGTAAAAAAGTAGTGAATTAAAAAATCGAAAAGAGATCTAAGGACATGAGGAAGATCATCCTTATGTAAAATAATCTCGTTCTAACACTTTTAACCCAATTAAAAGTTAGTTTAAAATTGTCAACAAAAATAGACAACCCAAAAATCATTTAATTTTATATGAAATAAGGTCTAGAATTATGTGAATTTTGGTGAGAATGACCTACCCATAAATCAATCAATATTTGATAGGGTTAGAAGTTATAGAATGATTTGATTTTCAGTGAGTAGGTCATTCTCACCAAAACTTGGCCATTGGATCATCAATTATGATATATGAGATAAGCTTCGCATACACTCTTATTCATCTAATGAGTTTACAATACTCTATGATAATCTAAGGACTGATTTTAGATGAGGATATTTTTCTTACCTTATTATTCTCACAGAAAATGATCCCATACTAAAACTTGTGAACCCATCATCCATTTATTCCAATTTAAGGTAAAATGATAGTTCAAATCACTGTCGATTTCCACCAAGTGGATGGTAGGGTCACAAGTTCTAGACAGGGTTGATTTTGGGTGAGGATGATCTACATGATCAGGATACTATCAACACTTGAAATTAACAATTGGATAATCTTTAAATGGGACCTTCAATGCATAACGTATTCTTATTTTATGAAGGCCAATGGATGAAATTATATCTTTGGATATATATAGGTTTTCTTTTTGAAACTTTCAGGACCCCTCCCCTTGCCCCAACGTGGATCCGCCAGTGTAGAAAGATGAAGCGAAAAGAGAGGAACAAAAAAAAAAGAAATAGTAAGAAAATTGAGCTTATACGTGGCCGTTGGTATTATAATGATGGTTGGTACTACAAATGGTGGTTAGCCCTTGCCGAGTGGCAGTACAGAGCGAGGGAGAGATATCCACCAAACTAGATATAGCAAATGGGACAAGTTAGGGTTATTAGGATTAGGGTTGGCGGATTAGCGGGTTAAAAGACTCAACCCTAGCCCTAACCCATTTATTATTCGGGCCAATTTTCTCAATCCTAACCCTAGTTTGAGTAACCCTAACCCTAACTCTAGTAACCCTAATAATATTAAAAATAATATTTTTAATTAGTATATATCAAAGAGTTTAAGGTCGAAGTAAAAAAATTTTAATTTCTTTTTTATTTTTAATTAAAAAATGTTAAAGTTTAAAGGTGGAAGTCAAAAAGTATATTTTAAAAACTAATATAAAGAATAATGAAAGAAACAATATTTAATGATTACAAAACTATTTGTAAAATTTAAAATTTATAATAAAATGATGGGTTGGCAAGTTACCCGCGGGTTGGACGGGACAACCCTTAATTTCAACTGGTTGAAATAGGTCAACCCTAATCCGGCCTGTTTAACTATCGAGCTGATTTCGGGCTGGGTTAGGGTCTGGCCAACGAGTTAAAGCTAATTTTGCCAGGTCTACACCAAACCCTTAAAGAGAGAAAGGCCTATAATGAAGCTGTTAAAAAAAAGAATAATGCTATACTTATAGCAGAATCCTACAGAATTAAAATCTGACGGTAGTAGGTATTCACACATCCTCGTAATTTGCGTGCATGCCCTCGTGATTTGCGTCAAATCCAAAACTGTTCCTGCAGATTATTTTGTAGGTTTTCTGGTAACCCTAGTACTACCGTAAAAAAAAAAAAAAAGAGAAGTGCGTATAGTGAGAAAAAAAAACGGAATGACCTAAAATGGTCTTTGTTCGACAAACTTCATAGGATTTTTCGAGACGGTTTAAATAGCTGCAGCTAATTGAAAATCCAATTAAAACAGCAACGTTTGTGTGTCACTGTTGCAAAATGTAATCTGCTCTTTTGAATCTCCCTTTTGGGTTTTGTTTTCTCTTTTTCAATAAAATCTTACCCTTTTTTTCTAAAAAAAAATGAAAAAAAAAAACGGCAAAAACACTCTTTGCAAAAAGACGGCACATGATCCATGATCATGCCGGCTGCATGCATGCGCTATGATACTTCTGCCAAGGGAGAGTTCTTCAGATTTTGACCCACACAAACGATCGACCTAGGTCAATGCAAGGCAAACTGCAGGTTTCACTTAAGCCTAGGCACATTACATTGGGACTTTAAGTCAAATGGACTTGCAGTTTAGAGCGCCACTTAATTCACGCTCCAGGGGCGATTCCGCTCCCAATCCGTGCCCGCCCTTAACTATAAGAGCCTGAAATTGTAAAGATATATCAACCGATAATGTTATTTATCTATGAGAGTTGATCGGAGTGCATTGGTTAGTACATTGAGTATACATTGGCCTGTAGGGCCCACCTAGAGATGAATTAGGGGCTCATTTTAAGTTAAGATTATCTTTCCATCATATTGATCATCTTCACAAAAAATTAGCCTGTTCTACTACTTTTAACCCTATCATCCGGTGATTGGAAATCACCGAAAATCAAAAGTGTTTGAATAGCTTAGTCACCATTGAATTTCAATCACCGGATGATAGGGATACAAGTTTTAAATTAGGATAATTTTTTGTGAAGATGATCAACATGATGGAGAGAATATCCTAACTTAAAATGAGCTACAAATTCATCTCTCGGTAGGCCCTACATGCCAATGTATACTCAATGTATTCCTAACCAATGTGCTCTGATCCGCTTTCTTTATCTATATTAGAAAGATAAAATTTTGGGTTAACATAACCCCTACCTCTTGGGTGTGAGTTAAAAAAAACCTACATTATAAGCACTTGACCCAATATATAAAAAAAATAAATATTTATACACTCAATAAATAAAAAAAAATTAAAAAATACTCAAATTTTTTTTTAAAAAACTAATAAAATTCAAAATAATTTTTTATAAAAAGCGTCCGTTCATTGAATGGGCCACACATTACTAGTTAATATATGCAATGGCAACCTTGAGTGAACCCTAAATTTTTTTTTTTTTTAAGAGAAAACTAGATTAAATAAAATGGAAGGAATAAAGAATGTTATGTACAAGTGGAGAAGCCAAATGGCTTCAAAAGGGGAGAATTGGATGAAATGATCTTTTACAAGAATAGAGCATCCCAATTGAAAATACAGCATGCGAAAGGAACTCTAAATTCTGAATATAGAGAGGTCGTCCAAAAGTGAACTAGTGATTTGACCTCGAATGTCAGCCTGTCTGAGTCCTTGATCTTCCCTTCAAAAGCACGGCGGTTTCGTTCTAGCCAGATCGTCCAAAACATTGAGTGAACCCTAAATGATAAGAGGACAGAAGAGGAGAGGTACATTCGATGGATCATTCCCTCAAGGTGCAACCTTTGAGGGAAGCCTAAATGATAAGAGGGTCTCTTCCGGTTAAAGTGAGGCAGCAGAGACCTGCATGTGGTTGATGCTCCCCTTTTAAGCATGCAAAGCATAATTGACTACCTTTGCAACCTAGCTACGGCTATGCTTTTAATTAACCATACAAGACACACAAAGGGCTGGTGTAAATTGAATTCGGTGATGCTACACCTACTGCCAAAGATATTCACTACAAAAAAAAAGACTATTAGGGACGGTTAAAAACCGTCCCAAATTATACATTTTTAGGGACTGAATCTGAATAATCCGTCCCAAATAATTACCCATTAGGGACGAACAGCTTTAAAAGGTCCCCAATAATCGATTATTTGGGACACTCTAAAAAACCGTCCCTAAATAAGCGTCCCTAAAAGTCAATTTTTTTGTAGTGATTTTAGAAGGTATTTGCATCAATTTAAAAATGATGCAAATCACGAAGGGTAAGAGATAGTAGCAATCGTGGGATGACTTACGCAGTAAGAATCGTAGTAAGGTTGGCAATTTTGGAGGGCATTTACGTTAATTTAAAAACGATACAAATCACAAAGGGTAAGAGAGGGAGTAGCAACAGTGGGACGACCTACTAGACCACAGATCCACGATTAGGATTTGATCCTGGGTTTTGATTTTGAGCTATATTCCATTAGCTTTTCTTTCTTTCATTGGTGAACAAGTGGGTTTTGATATACGTAACTAGTAGGTGGAGCAGGAATTGGAGCAAGAGCAAGAGGTTGGAAAAGCCGATTAAAAAGTTCCCAATCGATAAATGCCTTCGGAGCGAGAACGGTGGAGTGTGGCTTTGAGAGAGAACGCAAGGATCTGGAGTGGGAGTGTCACCACTTTACACCATTCTGGTGACTACGGTTTAGATAGTTGCTATTAGTTATTAAATTTAACTGAGGTTCAAGGGTAATTTCAAACTTTCTCTCAAATTCTTGGCAGAAAGTTGAACTTTCATGTGCCAGCTAGCCTAGCTGGTAATGTCAACTTTTGTTCACAGCTTAGAATCAGGTTCAATCTATTCTCATTAGCATCGAGTATTAATGGCGTAAAAATATAGGCTCACTTTTTCGAAAAAAAAGAAGGCTTACCTCTCTCCAAATCTTATATAGTCGAGTATAATAGCTCAGGAATTTACAGAGTCCATAGTTACTAAACTAAAACACATCAAAGATGGCAAGAAATGTTCACAAAATCTTCAAAAGAACAAAAAGTGGTAATGAGAGTTTATGAGTTAGAATTGGGAGCCAAGCTTATTTAGCCAAGATTTGGCCAAGGTTTTCTGTAGGAACTACTTGGAGATGATCAAAAGGTTGATTGCCATAGATAATCAACTCATCATGCATATCATCTCGCCCAAAATAATATTATTCTAAAATTTTTTGAACCAATTAAAAGTAGGGTGATTCATTGGCAGACCATAAATTTAATATCAATAATTTTAGACAACATTTGATTGGTTAGAAGTCTTAAAACACGGTAATTTAATATGAGGATGATCTATGTGCTGAGGACATCAACCTCAAATCCTTGGATCATGTTCTTTTCGGCTCCCTTATCACTTGTTGTTTCGACAAATTCAGCAAAAATCAAATGAAAAAGAACAACAAAATATACTTACAAAAGGGTTAGCACTCATGCATACATACATTCAAAAATGTCTGTTCTTATTTACATTCATACCAGAAGCTCATATTTATCCTCTACCATGTCAACAATCAAAACAAATAGATATGACAGAAGAGAAGTTTGAATAACTAATTGACATTTAATTAATTATGTTTAAAAATCAACAAACCCCCAATCTTTTGATATATGATGTCTTAAAAAGATCTTAACTATATATTATTATTATTATTATTTTGATGACGGACTAATACCTAAGTTACAGCAAGGCTTAGATATACTACAAGAAGCGTGTGAGAAGCACATGACTGCCTTAAATATCGTCTCCGACAGAGATCGCCATCAACGGACAAACAATAGCAGAGGGCACCAACAAGGCAAGGCACCCACCAACGGATGCAGGAAAGAGCACCACCAACGGGCGCAGTAAAAGAACCACCAATGAGTGCAACAACTTTATTTAGAAGTACCTACATATATATCGATAAGATTGTCGAAGAGGACTTGTGTCTTTTGGGAAAGGCCAGGGTATATTGTGACAACATAAAGGGAAAGTGAAATGAAAAGCCACAACCAGTAGTGGAATTGTTCGTAGGATATGCCAAATTCTAGAGACAGAATTGTACAGTATAAAATGGTGTTGGAAACTCTGGAACAACTCGAGAAATGTGATGGAGCCAAAGCAAAAATATGTGAGTAGAGGTCAGGCTACATATGATATCTCTGCCAAGGGAGAATTGCCCTGCTATTCGCCCCCTACATATGATACCAACTCATTCAGCCGCATCTTTTATCTTATGTAAAGAACTATTTTATAGCAATTTTGACATGAACAAAAAAGAAAAATAGATGACTTATTAACTCTACTTGAACTATTTTATAGTAATTTTGGCATGAGCTGTTTTGAATGAAGTACTTCATTTTTTTATTTTTTAAATAATCTTTAAAATCAGACATCCTTCATATCTTTTTACCTTGTTTCTCTGAGCTTGTTGATCTCCACAACCAAAATCTTCAGAAAATAAGAACCTGCGCATAAAGAACATCCAGAGAACCATATTAGAGACTTGTTGGGAATTCAAAATTATGTGTTTAGGAAGCTCTCACAACTACAAGTAAAAACTAACTAAAACAAGAAAATGATCAAGTCCACTTGATGCTCTCCTCAAGTGTCTCGCTCCTCTTTCCATCTGGAGATAAAAATCACGCTCGTGTGCTTAGTTCATCTTTATCAGTGATGGTTGTGAAAAGACCCATGTAAATAGACTAAAAATGCATACACAAAATGTCCATCATTACTCTTACTCACGTAAAGAACAGCAAATCAGTGGGGAGGATAGGTGCGGTCCCATGGGGGCACTTGCCCCCATGTGATTTTTGAGAATTAGGGGATCCTTATCTTACATATAATAAAACTAGTAAAGAATTTTAAGTTTCTACTCAAATTAAAAGACCCACATTATATTTTATTACAATTGGGTCAAGTGACTCCAGACACAGTAATAAGATGTTAGGAGTAGGACCCATTTTAATTTCGTCAAATGTAATAATAAGGATACATTTTAAATCACCATAAACTTATCAAAAATAATTTTGGGATCGGTCCAATAATCTGTCTAATTAAACAAATCGAGGTGGCAGTTCATATCCACTATCCTTCGCTGATAAAGAATTTAAAATAACTCTTCTAATTAGAGCCATCATTATCATCATCATCATCGATTTACTAAGGGTAGGTGCTCATATCTTTAATAGCTCAATGCCTACTTAATTTAGTTTATTGAAGTATATGCCAAAATAACTCTTCAAACTAGAACCCATATTGAGATAGATATTTTGATACCATTGATAATGAAGTTATCATGCAACGATTTCAAAAACATGAAAACTCGTCAAGAGAAGTTGTAAGCTATGTTTTGAATGAAAAACTTATCAATGAATATGTTTTCTTGTGTTATATTTTTCTTAAATGATATTATTTTTAAAAGGTGCCCCCATGTTGAGTTCCTGGCTTCGCCACTGCAGCAAATAACATTGAAGTTAATGCTAATGGTAAACCAGTGGGGTCTCAGTGTCTCAACTTCAGTGAGAGAGAGAGAGACTAACAAGTAGAAGACTTTGTGAGTAATGACTAACATGTCGGAGGCATTAGCGCCTCCGACACCACCCCTTCCACCAACAACCTCCTATGCCAACGTCACCAGCACTACTCTCCCGGCGTCAGCACCTTCTTGGGTGCCAGACTACAGACTTGGGACTAAGGATGGCATCCCGACCATTTGTATTGCTCCACAAGACCTCTTCCACTCCGAGCAGATCATGGCTTTCTCGCTCATCCTCAAATTCTCAGTGGGCAGACCCTCGCTAAACATTATCAAATCGCACATCAATCTACATTGGGGTCTGTCGGGTAGGATAGTAATGGGAATTATTGATCCTAGACACATACTACTCAAACTCTCCTCAGAAGCAGACGTTCTGAAGGCGATAGTCAGAGAGAAAAAGCATGTCAAAGGTTACTGGTTTCAGTTATTCTGCTGGACTAGTTCCTCCTTCGATCCAAAGAAAGACTCCAGCCTTGCCTCTGTCTGGGTACTTCTTCCTGGGCTACCCATGAACCACTTCAGCAACGAGATGCTGCTCGGTGTTNACGACGGACAAAACCGTCCCAAATTATACATTTTTAGGGACTGAATCTGAATAATCCGTCCCAAATAATTACCCATTAGGGACGAACAGCTTTAAAAGGTCCCCAATAATCGATTATTTGGGACACTCTAAAAAACCGTCCCTAAATAAGCGTCCCTAAAAGTCAATTTTTTTGTAGTGATTTTAGAAGGTATTTGCATCAATTTAAAAATGATGCAAATCACGAAGGGTAAGAGATAGTAGCAATCGTGGGATGACTTACGCAGTAAGAATCGTAGTAAGGTTGGCAATTTTGGAGGGCATTTACGTTAATTTAAAAACGATACAAATCACAAAGGGTAAGAGAGGGAGTAGCAACAGTGGGACGACCTACTAGACCACAGATCCACGATTAGGATTTGATCCTGGGTTTTGATTTTGAGCTATATTCCATTAGCTTTTCTTTCTTTCATTGGTGAACAAGTGGGTTTTGATATACGTAACTAGTAGGTGGAGCAGGAATTGGAGCAAGAGCAAGAGGTTGGAAAAGCCGATTAAAAAGTTCCCAATCGATAAATGCCTTCGGAGCGAGAACGGTGGAGTGTGGCTTTGAGAGAGAACGCAAGGATCTGGAGTGGGAGTGTCACCACTTTACACCATTCTGGTGACTACGGTTTAGATAGTTGCTATTAGTTATTAAATTTAACTGAGGTTCAAGGGTAATTTCAAACTTTCTCTCAAATTCTTGGCAGAAAGTTGAACTTTCATGTGCCAGCTAGCCTAGCTGGTAATGTCAACTTTTGTTCACAGCTTAGAATCAGGTTCAATCTATTCTCATTAGCATCGAGTATTAATGGCGTAAAAATATAGGCTCACTTTTTCGAAAAAAAAGAAGGCTTACCTCTCTCCAAATCTTATATAGTCGAGTATAATAGCTCAGGAATTTACAGAGTCCATAGTTACTAAACTAAAACACATCAAAGATGGCAAGAAATGTTCACAAAATCTTCAAAAGAACAAAAAGTGGTAATGAGAGTTTATGAGTTAGAATTGGGAGCCAAGCTTATTTAGCCAAGATTTGGCCAAGGTTTTCTGTAGGAACTACTTGGAGATGATCAAAAGGTTGATTGCCATAGATAATCAACTCATCATGCATATCATCTCGCCCAAAATAATATTATTCTAAAATTTTTTGAACCAATTAAAAGTAGGGTGATTCATTGGCAGACCATAAATTTAATATCAATAATTTTAGACAACATTTGATTGGTTAGAAGTCTTAAAACACGGTAATTTAATATGAGGATGATCTATGTGCTGAGGACATCAACCTCAAATCCTTGGATCATGTTCTTTTCGGCTCCCTTATCACTTGTTGTTTCGACAAATTCAGCAAAAATCAAATGAAAAAGAACAACAAAATATACTTACAAAAGGGTTAGCACTCATGCATACATACATTCAAAAATGTCTGTTCTTATTTACATTCATACCAGAAGCTCATATTTATCCTCTACCATGTCAACAATCAAAACAAATAGATATGACAGAAGAGAAGTTTGAATAACTAATTGACATTTAATTAATTATGTTTAAAAATCAACAAACCCCCAATCTTTTGATATATGATGTCTTAAAAAGATCTTAACTATATATTATTATTATTATTATTTTGATGACGGACTAATACCTAAGTTACAGCAAGGCTTAGATATACTACAAGAAGCGTGTGAGAAGCACATGACTGCCTTAAATATCGTCTCCGACAGAGATCGCCATCAACGGACAAACAATAGCAGAGGGCACCAACAAGGCAAGGCACCCACCAACGGATGCAGGAAAGAGCACCACCAACGGGCGCAGTAAAAGAACCACCAATGAGTGCAACAACTTTATTTAGAAGTACCTACATATATATCGATAAGATTGTCGAAGAGGACTTGTGTCTTTTGGGAAAGGCCAGGGTATATTGTGACAACATAAAGGGAAAGTGAAATGAAAAGCCACAACCAGTAGTGGAATTGTTCGTAGGATATGCCAAATTCTAGAGACAGAATTGTACAGTATAAAATGGTGTTGGAAACTCTGGAACAACTCGAGAAATGTGATGGAGCCAAAGCAAAAATATGTGAGTAGAGGTCAGGCTACATATGATATCTCTGCCAAGGGAGAATTGCCCTGCTATTCGCCCCCTACATATGATACCAACTCATTCAGCCGCATCTTTTATCTTATGTAAAGAACTATTTTATAGCAATTTTGACATGAACAAAAAAGAAAAATAGATGACTTATTAACTCTACTTGAACTATTTTATAGTAATTTTGGCATGAGCTGTTTTGAATGAAGTACTTCATTTTTTTATTTTTTAAATAATCTTTAAAATCAGACATCCTTCATATCTTTTTACCTTGTTTCTCTGAGCTTGTTGATCTCCACAACCAAAATCTTCAGAAAATAAGAACCTGCGCATAAAGAACATCCAGAGAACCATATTAGAGACTTGTTGGGAATTCAAAATTATGTGTTTAGGAAGCTCTCACAACTACAAGTAAAAACTAACTAAAACAAGAAAATGATCAAGTCCACTTGATGCTCTCCTCAAGTGTCTCGCTCCTCTTTCCATCTGGAGATAAAAATCACGCTCGTGTGCTTAGTTCATCTTTATCAGTGATGGTTGTGAAAAGACCCATGTAAATAGACTAAAAATGCATACACAAAATGTCCATCATTACTCTTACTCACGTAAAGAACAGCAAATCAGTGGGGAGGATAGGTGCGGTCCCATGGGGGCACTTGCCCCCATGTGATTTTTGAGAATTAGGGGATCCTTATCTTACATATAATAAAACTAGTAAAGAATTTTAAGTTTCTACTCAAATTAAAAGACCCACATTATATTTTATTACAATTGGGTCAAGTGACTCCAGACACAGTAATAAGATGTTAGGAGTAGGACCCATTTTAATTTCGTCAAATGTAATAATAAGGATACATTTTAAATCACCATAAACTTATCAAAAATAATTTTGGGATCGGTCCAATAATCTGTCTAATTAAACAAATCGAGGTGGCAGTTCATATCCACTATCCTTCGCTGATAAAGAATTTAAAATAACTCTTCTAATTAGAGCCATCATTATCATCATCATCATCGATTTACTAAGGGTAGGTGCTCATATCTTTAATAGCTCAATGCCTACTTAATTTAGTTTATTGAAGTATATGCCAAAATAACTCTTCAAACTAGAACCCATATTGAGATAGATATTTTGATACCATTGATAATGAAGTTATCATGCAACGATTTCAAAAACATGAAAACTCGTCAAGAGAAGTTGTAAGCTATGTTTTGAATGAAAAACTTATCAATGAATATGTTTTCTTGTGTTATATTTTTCTTAAATGATATTATTTTTAAAAGGTGCCCCCATGTTGAGTTCCTGGCTTCGCCACTGCAGCAAATAACATTGAAGTTAATGCTAATGGTAAACCAGTGGGGTCTCAGTGTCTCAACTTCAGTGAGAGAGAGAGAGACTAACAAGTAGAAGACTTTGTGAGTAATGACTAACATGTCGGAGGCATTAGCGCCTCCGACACCACCCCTTCCACCAACAACCTCCTATGCCAACGTCACCAGCACTACTCTCCCGGCGTCAGCACCTTCTTGGGTGCCAGACTACAGACTTGGGACTAAGGATGGCATCCCGACCATTTGTATTGCTCCACAAGACCTCTTCCACTCCGAGCAGATCATGGCTTTCTCGCTCATCCTCAAATTCTCAGTGGGCAGACCCTCGCTAAACATTATCAAATCGCACATCAATCTACATTGGGGTCTGTCGGGTAGGATAGTAATGGGAATTATTGATCCTAGACACATACTACTCAAACTCTCCTCAGAAGCAGACGTTCTGAAGGCGATAGTCAGAGAGAAAAAGCATGTCAAAGGTTACTGGTTTCAGTTATTCTGCTGGACTAGTTCCTCCTTCGATCCAAAGAAAGACTCCAGCCTTGCCTCTGTCTGGGTACTTCTTCCTGGGCTACCCATGAACCACTTCAGCAACGAGATGCTGCTCGGTGTTTCTGATTGTATCGGTGGTCGTTTCCTCAAAGTGGATAACCCGACTTTGGGTCACTCCCATCCGAGTGCGGCTCGCCTATGTGTAGAGATTGACCTGCTCAAACCGGTCCCGAACTCTATTTGGTTCTGGACAGGAAAGTCTGATGGCTTTGAGCAGCAACTTAAATTCTAATTCTTGCCAAAATACTGTAAGGCCTGTTACCTACAGGGTAATGATGTTGTAGAGTGTAAAAAGATAAATCGTCCGATAGTGGTGGCTGGAGTGGAGAAGGTTGCTACTCCATTGGAGGCCATGGCAACGGTTAACAATATACCCAATCACACTGAAAAAGACAAGCATCTAGCAGAAGAAGAAGATGGATTTCAACTGGTTCGGTCTAAGAAATCCAGAAGCAGAAAGAAAAAAGAAGTGAACTTTGTCGAGGAGCGGCTCCGGCTAGTCACAAATTGGGAGAATCAAGCAGTGGTGTCTTATACACGACTAACAATTATCAGAGGACGTGCGAGAGACCGAGGACTTCGAGAGAGGAAGAGCACAACATGGTGAACAGCAGGCTCATAGCTTCTGGCTTGGGTGTCTCAGTGAAGGACCAGTCAAGGGGTGCCGGCACCGATCAGTTGCTGGTCGGACTGATTTCGGTGGAGAAGCAACATGCTATGGGTGTCGACAGGGTGGCAGACATGAGAGCCTCAAGCGTGGGTAATGTCTCTAACCAGCCCTCTATTTTTTATTCCTAGTCCATACAAAACAGGAAGGTTGTCGACCACATTAACACTATAAAATTAAGTGCTACAGATAACATTGAGAATAACGGTCCCCTATCACTTATTAATTTAAGTGATACTAATAATATTACTAGAAAGGTTGACAACCACAATGACTCTTTGAAATTTAGTGCGATAGATAACATAGAGTCTAATGGTCCCCTTATACTTATTAATTTAGGTGCTACTAATTATATAACCAGGGAGGTGGACCACAATAACTCTTTTAAACTAAGTGCTAAAGATAGTATTAAGATTAATGGTCCCCTTTCACTTATTAATTTAAGTGATACTAATAACACTATTAAATTAAGGGTTATAGATAGCATCAAGAATAATGGTCCAATTTCACTAATTAATTTAAGTGATACTAGTAATATTATAAGGGAGGTGGACAACCACAATGACAGTTTGAAATTAAGTACGAGACACAACATGGAGAATATTGGTCCTCTTACACTTATTAATTTAGGTGCTACTAATAATATAAACAGGAAGGTGGGTGATATTAATTAATTCAAGTGTGACAGAAAATATAGAGAGTAACGACTCCCTTACGAGTATTAAATTAAGTGATATTGATAGTATGATCAGCAAGGTGGTCGATCACGAGAACATGGGGACTAGTATATCTATAGGTAATGCGGAGGTTGACCTCGCTTGCGAGAACATCCTATGCTCTCACGATCATAAGGATGAACTGATGACCATGAATAATAATTTATCTAATCTCTCGAATAACTCTCGTGACCCGAGGATCACTGACCAGGCTGTTTCGGATACTAACGATAACTCATCAGAAGACAGTGGGGATTTCGATATCTCCGATCAGAGCGATGATGAGAACGAAAGATTCAAGGCAGCTCTGGTACGATATGGCTCCGATTCAACGCAAATACTTATTTGCGACGTTTATAATTCCGTCGCTTAACTGTCGCAAATGATGGGGTCGCTGATAAAACTTTGCGACGGTCCGAACCGTCGCAAATAATGATATTATTTGCGACACTTTATGCGTCGCCGATAATTTTCATTCGTCGCAAGAACAATTCCGTCGCTAAAAAAATGATTTTTTTCTTTTTTTAATATTTTTATTAGCGACGTCAACTTTCGTCACTAATAATTATCACTTGCAATGTTTGTAAACGTCGGTAATGAGTGCATCATTAACGACGTTTGGAAGCGTCGCTAATGAGTGCATCATTAACGACGTTTGGAAGCGTCGCTAATGAGTGCATCATTAGCTACTGTTTTTAAACGTCGCTAATGAGTGCTTCATTAGCCACCGTCTTGAACGTCGCTAATGAGTACGTTATTTGCTACGGTAGAAAGCATCGCTAAAGAGTACATTATTTGCTACGGTAGTAAGCGTCGCTAAAGAGTATATATTTTTCCACACGGCCTCTTTTTGGTTTGTTTTCCAAGCTTATAGCCTTTTTCATTAACCTGTCCACTGTCTGCATATAAACCATTCACAAATGTCCATATTCATTTAAATTTACCAAACCATTCGCATACACATCCACATTCATTCATTCGAATTTCAACTTCTATTCACAAAAAGACTTCACAATCACAACTACATATAAAGTGTCAACATTAAACTCTAAAGTTTTCAAAAAAAAAATAGCACTCCTTACTAAAAAAAGCTGAACTATCTATCAACATATATCCAAAGGACTTTAAAGTTTTGATTGAGCAAACTATATATGAGTCATCCCTTCCAAAATACTTTGAAGTTGTCTTACTTTCAAGTTCATCCCGACAAAATTCTAAGACCACAAAGCTAGGTTTCTTCTTCACAACTTCAAGTTCCCATTCAAAATGAGCTTCAAATGCAAAGAAAGGAGAAAAAAAAAAGAAAACATATTAGAACCATGTTTGTGTTACTTAAAACAGAAGAACAAATGTAATTAATAACAGTTTGTCTTGTAACTAGTCTATAATTGTAGCAGCAACAAGATGTTTTACATGTGAGAACTACAATACCATTGTCAAAATATAGCCTGTTAATAGATGATGATGATTAAATGTTTATGAGATCACATATTTTAATTTCTTCACAAATATGGCCTGTTAATAATAACAAAAACTTATCAATAAATTTAATGGCAATTCAGCTAATAAGCAGTACAATTCCTTGTGTTTCATCTCTTATTTTATGTTATAATGAGACCTTTAAACAACTCCTAGCTCCCCAACTTCCACTACAAATAAACAAATGATCGATAACGCATCAAGTTTTAACCAATCAACATCAGAACCTATTAAAACATACCAAGGATATATAACTATCAAGACGGGNAGAGTTCAACAAGAAGAGGAAGAAAGGGAAGCTACCAAGGGATGCCAGAATTACATTGCTGGACTGGTGGAAGTCCCACTCTAGATGGCCTTATCCCACGGTACGTACGGTTAATTAATAACTAACAATTGCACCAATAACTTGCTTCAAAACAAAATCAGGACTTCATGATTTTGCAGGTGCCTTCCTGCCTGTAATGTTCATTTTCTCATTTGTGTGTGTATTGTTTTTATGATGAAATTCAAACATGGGTTATTACTAGTAGTACTTTTAAGACTGAATGAAATGAAGGATGATGGTTCACAGGAAGTGGAGAAGATGAAGCTTGTGGAGGAAACTGGACTTGATCAGAAACAGATTACCAATTGGTTTATCAACCAGAGGAAGCGACATTGGAAGCCGTCTGAAGATCAACGCATTTCTATCATGGACACTGTCACTAACACTTTGTATTTTGAAATTGGACAAGGAACTGGTACTACTACTGATGATCAATGATCATCTACTGGCTTCTTTAGGGTTCCACTTTTGTTTCTCTTTTTGTTAATGTTGCAGATATGTATATACATATATATGGATGGGTGTCTCTTCGCTTATAAAATATCAAGTATGTGTTCAAAAATAATTGCTTTATCAGCTGATAAGAATCCGTAGAGTGTTGAAATCTTATAACAACTAACAAATGGTGTGCTTGTCTTTGCTATGGCCGAAAGCTTATGTATATAAGACCTCCATTATCAAGCTTTAATGGCAGTAATTTCGGAAGTGGCATATCTAATCATTTTCAGGTATCAGGTCTGGGTCAAGAAGAGTCTGTTTGTCCTTAAATCTCTCATAGAATTAGCTACTGTGTCTTATGAAGGTATACAAGCTCGTTTCCAGATGGGAAATATATACCTAATTATAGTTTTGATTTATATGATTTTACTCCAAGATTGAGAAATAGGACCTGTTGGAGGACCGGGTTGTTGGTGCTTTAAGCTGCATGCTAGATGGGTATGTAAAATCAAGGCAAATTGATGATGTGAGGAAAGCTTTTGATGATATGCTGCACTGAAATGCTGTTTCCTAGACTGCTACAATGCTTGTTGAGATATTGAGTACTTGTTTTGTTGAGTATGCATGCTTGTAGGAAGTAAGCATAGAAGAGCTAGATTGATGAAAGCATGCAAGACAGATGAGCGAAACACCTAGGTTGCATGGGTGAAGCCGGATTGAGTCGATTGTGCCAGATTGGTTCCTATTGTGAACCAGTAGCAGTGTGATGGCTGCCAGTCATGGGAGCACCTCGTGCGACAATCTGACTCAGGTTTTTCCCTTTTTTCTTTTTCCCTTCCACTATGATTTTTATACCATAGCTTGATTTGTGTTGATATGGAATTGACTTATGAGGATCACTTGATATAGTTTTTGCTGTGTTGATTGTTCTGATGACAAGTTCATCAATAATTTTTTAGGGGTACATGAAGCATGGATGAAATAAGAAATATTAGATTTTCTAGTAAACTGAGGGAATAAACTGGATCAATTAAATATCCTACATGTTGGGTGCTATGGAATCCAATTAGGATGTTGCATGTGTTATGACTTGTGTTAGTAAAGTTGATATTGATCCATCATGCTCATTAGTTCTGCCCTCAAAAGAGCTATCCCAGAAATACAAAGAGGGGTGCCTAAAGGAGTTCATTCAAGCTGCTCAAAAAATTGATATGCTCCAGTCAGTATGTTACAGCATTTGGTGTTCTAAACTTCAAGCCTATGTATATATTCTTTGGCTACTGTGCCCTATCAGTGTCAAACAACCAGTTATTTCTCCTGAATACTCTACCTTTTGATGCTTGCATGAGTTGTTTCTTTTATAATGTTGTAATAACATGAAGTCCTCGTGAATTGATTTTTTTCTTTTGGAAGCGTTCATGAGTTGATGCATTAGCTTCTGATTGAAGAATGGAAATGCTTTTAACACTGCACCATATTATATATGCATCAAACATTAACAACTTGCTAGCTCATGAAACAAAGTTTGACAGTACGTAGCTAAATCCTTATCAATGTTTGTAGGGGACTGAAAACAAACGCTATGAATTCATCATGGAGATCTTTAACATGTCAAACAAACTCAAATACATGTCATCATGAGTGTTAAGATTCTATTAAGTCTCTGAAATCAGTATAAAAAGTATAATTTATGTGTATGACTCTCTGCAATATAATGATTTAAGATTAGGGTAAGAGATGCTAGACTTTTTATTTGCAAACTTAATTATGCAGCAAATAAGTTGAAGTGTTAAAAATCTATCAACTATATAATTTCCATTATAACAAAATGCAAGGTAGGAAAAAAGACAACAAAGATTTGCTTATTAGAACAAGGGGAAAGAAGATAATTAACTTAAAGCGGATTGATTTGTCGTCCTTACATGCAGAGAGAGCAGAGAGAGAAAGCAGAGAAAGAAATTAGTGGTTTCATTTACAAAGAGAGCAGAGAGAGAAAGCAGAGAAAGAAAACAGAGAGGATCGATCAAAAAAAAAGAAAACAGAGAGAGGGAGGAGAGAACGACAGAAGAGATAAAAGAGAGAGAAGGGGAGATCAATAGAGAGAGCAGAGAAAGGATAGAGACGAATGTAGAGAGAGACCGAGCAGAGAAGAGAGAAAAGAGAGAGATCAGTCATATAAAAGAGAGAGCAGAGGAGAACGATGGAGAGATTAGCAGAGAAGAGAGAGCGAAATATATAGAGAGAGAGAGACTGAGCAGAGAATAGAAAAAGAGAGAGCAGGGAGAGTTACCTCGCCGGCGGTGAGCACGATGGTGGAAGAAAAACGGCGCTGGTAGGGAGCTAGGGCACCATTCGCATCTGCTTGCCCTGCTTGCCGAACTTGCCGAACTGATTTTTTGTTTTTTTGGTAAGGGTTGGTTTTCAGAAAGAAGATGTTTTAAGAAAAAAGGGTTTTAACGATGGACAATTTCGTCCCTAATCGTTACTCTATCCGCCCCAAATATTTTCCGCGAAAACTGAATGCGGGAAATGTTGGCCGCCAAAAATTTTACACATTAGGGACTGAAAATATTTGGAAAATTCATCCCTAATAGTTACATTTACGATGGATTTTATAGCCGTCCCTATAAACCCATTTTCCAACTACGTAGATCGTGCTCCTCAAAGGTCATCTACGACGGACAAAACCGTCCCAAATTATACATTTTTAGGGACTGAATCTGAATAATCCGTCCCAAATAATTACCCATTAGGGACGAACAGCTTTAAAAGGTCCCCAATAATCGATTATTTGGGACACTCTAAAAAACCGTCCCTAAATAAGCGTCCCTAAAAGTCAATTTTTTTGTAGTG
>MVGT01002666.1:77988-126241 GCA_002174775.1 Macleaya cordata | reverse complement strand
GAGAGAGAAAGAAACGGGAGGAAAATGGAGTATTTTTAATATTTTGGGTGAAATGGGTTTAGAGAGAAATGGGTTTTTTTAGGATACGGTCCGGGCTGAAGGAGAAAATGGGTGTTCAACAAAGAAGACAAAAAATAATATTTTTTGTCTACTTTTTCAGGAAAAGTACAAGAGCATTTAATGAGGTGATTTTAAGGTGCAAATTGAAGGTGCCTGTAGCATTACCCGGTGAGGCTTTATGCTTGTAATGAGTACAAGACTATATACTCACGTGCAAGGTGAAGCTTTGTACTTGCAAGGAATGCAAGACTTTTTTAACTGTTTAGAAGATTAAAACTTGTTAGTTTTATAAAAACTAGGTAGTTTGTGAAACTTCTCAGTTTATAAAATATAACACTTTGTAAAACTTGACAACTTATAAAACTTGATAGTTTATAAAAATTGGCAGTTTATGAAACTTGGTAGAATATAAAATTTAGCAGCTTATAAAACTTGGTAGAACATAAAATTTAGCAACTTATAAAACTTATCAATTCATAAAATTTGTCAGTTTATAAAACTGTATGCAGTTTATAAATTTTAAACAAATTATAGAATGAAGCAAAATCTCATTTTCTAAAATAATGAAGAAGAAATTCTTAAGGTTGACTGCTCTGACGAAATTTTTCGGTGACGCTCCATTAAATCCGGTGAGTTTTTCAAGTGTTGTGTTGCAGGCTTGATCTTAACTTGATGATCTTGAAGTTTTTCATTTTCTGCCTCTCCATTCCTAATCAGTATCTGAAATTGTCCATTTTGAATGTAATTGTTGAAATCGTCCAAAAATTAATTGTCTCCATTAATTCATACTCTGCAAACTCTCCAATTCCACTAAATCCACCACGAGAAAAGCAAAATCGAACCTCCAAGAACCAATATAAAGCAGACTACATAGATTAGATGTCTTTAGCCTGGATTTTGGGAAAATTTTTTAGAAGAGAATGAATTTTTAGAGAGAGAATATTCCCAAAATTCAACAGTACTTCATCAACTAGCTTGAACAATGGTCTTTGCTGAAGACAATTTCCAGATTGGGCACCACGGGATGAAGACTGTAAACACAAAGTTCTTGCATCTACAGTTAATCTTTCTAACATCCCGTACCTATACGTACCCCACTTGCATGAGTTAATTTAATTAGATCATGTATGACCCCTTATATATAAATACTTTGCATGAATCATTTATGTAAAAATAATAATAATAATATTATATATATATAGATATATATATACACACACATATCTATTCTAATATACTATAGGAGAAGCCTTGGGTTAACAAAACCCTCTCTCTTAGGCATGGGTTAAAAAAACCTTCATTATAAACACATAGCCCAATCTATTATCTATTATTGAGTTAACAAAACCCTCTTTCTTAGGTGTAGGTTAAAAAAACCTACATTATAATCATAAATTTAAGTTCTAAAATAACTAAATTTTCTAATTATCTAATAAAAAATCAAATTTTTTTTTTGAAAGAAGCCCCCGTGCATTGCACGGGATATGGGGGCTAGTATATATATATACTTACACATGTACCCCTAGTGTACGTGCTATTTTTCACGTGTATGTATGCATGCGTACATGCAAAGTCTTACGTAACAACATACGCTATATGCGTTGTATAGCTATATATATATGCCTTGTAAAAGTGTTTTTGCAACTATCTTAATACTCATTTTATGCACTTAACCCTACACATGTCGTGCAAAATTATTTTTGCATCACTCTTCATCTCACCCTATGCATGAGGTACTAGTTTAGTTAAAGGTTAGAATCAATCTGTCAACTTCTCACTCATCACACAAAGTCACGTGTGGCATTACTTCCTTTCACATGCATGGCTTCAGTTGCCATGCTCTCTTCACACATGCCTCCCCACATTGGGTGTGCACAAAATCATAGGCCCAGCCCATGGGCTTTTCAAGGACTACAAGAAAATTTTCTTGGTGTTACATTATCACTCCCTAAACAAAAATTTCGTCCCGAAATTTAAAACTATTAGGGACCCACTAGGATATTCACAAGTGTCCCAAGATTAGATCCAACGGTTCTGATGATCCCAACCCTTACTAGATTACCAAAAATAACCCAAAGGGTGAGTTTTCTAGGTTTTGTGTAAAAATAGGATTCCTAAGGAATTTAACATGTGTGGATCCTCCCCTATGGAGAGATCGACCACACTCTCTCTACCTTCTTCTTTCTATATTTTTTAAATTCTAGGATTTTATTTCCTAAATTATCTCATTCTCCAACAACCTAAAGTAACCCCCAAGACTTGGTTATGATTTTTCTCTAGGTTATACACGTTTTTTTTGCATGGGTAGGGTCCACACGGTTTCATATACACCTATATATATACCAAAGTTTTGTACGTCCCCACCTATACGTACCCCATTTGCATGAAATCAACTTAATTAAATCATTATGTATAAAACCATATATATACATTGCATGCAATTATTTACGTGAATAATTTCAATAACTATATATATATATATATATATCTATACCCGTATACTACACATGTACATATTAGTGTACGTACGATTTTACATGCATGCATGCAATTCCTCACGTAAAATCATATGCTACATGTGTTGCATGTCTTGCAAAAGCATTTTTGGAACTACTCTACTACTCCTCTTATGCATTTTATCTTATACATGCTATGCAAAAGTATTTTTGCAACACTCTTCTTCTCATCATATGCATGAGGTACATCATCTAAGGGTTGGAATCAATCCATCAACCCATTCATTCATCACACATGAAACTGCACATCAAAGGGTTGGAATCGCTCCATCAACCCTCGCATTTATTACACATAAAATTTCACATTCATCACACAAAGTCACGTATGGCATTACTTCCTTTTATGTGCATAGCTTCAGTTGCCATACTCTCTTCATGTATGCCAGCCCACATTGGGTGTGGACAAATTCATGGGCCCAACCCATGGGCTTCTCAAGGCCCACAAGTAAATTTTCATGGTGTTACATTATCACCCCCTAAACAAAAATTTCGTCTCGAAATTTAAAACTATTAGGCCTCGGAATTACCTGTAAAAAAACTCTGGTACTTAGTTTGAACTTCTTTTTTCCGATTTCCATGGTTCCTTCTCAGGCCTATGGTGTTGCCACTGAACTTTCACGAACCGCTTTGTTTTGTTACGAAGTTCCTCTTATTTGGATTTTAGGATCCGGACAGGTTTCTCCTCATAGCTCACGTCTTCATTGACCTAAACTTCTTGCCACTCGATGACATGGTCAAGGTTCGAGTTATACTTTCGTAACATGAAAATAACGCAAAATAATTTGTGTACCTATGAACCCGAGAAATCCGTCGACAAAAAGGCCTCGAATTTCTGTCCACGAAGAAGTGGTGGTAATATATAACAACTAAGGCGTCGAGTAAAAGTGATAGAGTCGCCACCTGATTAGAGGGAATCAGGACCCTTTTGTTTGGGAAAATCGCTTTTTTATTTTATCGAAAACTCCATGGCGATCTTTCAGGAAATGGTCTGTAATAGAGAGGTTCCTGGGTAAGGGAATCCAGGTACGGGTCAGGAAGGTGTTAGGCACCTGACAACCGCCCGATCATGTGATTAACCTCTACTTTGCGTTTAAGGGCATTCTTTGGGAATTTGTGATCAAATTAAGCTACACTACAATAAGGAGGCAATAAAAGTAATGTAAGGAGCCCCCTAGATCTAGGTGACATGCAGATAAGGTTCTGGGGTAGAAACAGAAATGGGCACGCCTTTCTATGCTCTGGAGGTGCGTCAAAGCGCAGTGACACGTGTGGAGGCACCGCACGTGCACAAAAGGAGGTGATATGTGCAACTGCACATATACCTAAGCATACAAAGGTGACACATGCATAACTATGCATATACATGATCAAACAAAATCCACGTGCAAAACTGGCACGCTCACTGAGGGGACGTGCAAAGCTGGCACATGACGAAGGAACGTGAAAAACTGGCACGTGACAAAAGACCGTACGTGCAAGACAGACACGTGACGATGGACGACGTGCAAAATCGGCACGTGACGAAGGAACGTGCAAAATTAGCATGTGACAAGGGATCGTATGTGCAAAACAGGAACGTGGCGAAGGAACGTGCAAAACTGGTACGTGACAAAAGAATGTACAAAACTGGCACGTGACAAAAGATCGTACGTGCAAAACTGGCACGTGGCAAATGATCCTACATGCAAAATAGGCACGTAGCGATGGAACGTGCAAAACTGGCACGTGGCAAAAGATCGTACGTGCAAAATAGGCACGTGACGATGGAACATGCAAAACTGGCACGTGACGAAGGTACGTACACAACTGACACGTGACGGCAATAAAAAGCCTTTTTTATTTTTTGAAAACTTGATTCTTTCTTTTTTATTTTGAAAAGCACGTGTCACGTATTGCTGCACACGTGATGAAAAATGATGACCCACACACGTCCAGTGTGCATATGCAAGGATGCATGAGAATCGTCCTAAAAGTTGACTGAAAACGGTCTAATAACACTAGTCTTTGTTTAGGAATTCTAAAACCATGACCTAGACTAATGAAATGATTTCTCTTTGAAAAATGATTGGTTTTTATTTGATTTATTTTTAAAAGAGTTTTTGACCCAAAGTTGGGATCGGATTGGGACTTCACTTGACTAAGTGACCTCCGAGACCGACCCCAAAAACCAACAAGGAACCCTAAGACTGATGCAACCTATCTCTATAGCAAACAATGCTAGACTAAGCATAAATCTAAGTCTATTTTAGGGTTGTTATGGTTTGGCATTGATTAGGCTTCGAAAGCCCAGTGGAGGAAGTGGGCCCGATCCTGCAAAGAAGGTTCGAGTCCCGAGTATCTTATTCAAAAGTTTATTCACATTTGTTTTCTAGCATAAGAGGGATTAAGCCGCAAGTTAAGCTAAGATAAGATAGGATCAAAACGAATTCAAGAATCAAAGAATATGCGCATGTTTCATGGATTTCTAGCATGTCATGCATGTCAGGCACATTAGGCAATCATGTGACACCATCATATCATCGCATAAGCACATCATCATGCCGAAAGAGTAAAGAGTACTAAACAAGTAAGCTAATCGTGTTTGGATCATGTTAATCCAATGGGATTTTCCGCGATCCAAACCATGGAATCATACACATTCTGCTCTCTTTCTATGGAATACAAAAAATGGAAAATTATCATCACTTCCCAAGGAATTCATCTTAATGACCATCAACATGCATTTTAAACATTGATCATAGCAAAAAATATGCATGGCTACAAAGACATCTCAAACCATCATATGAGACGACAATATTTTCACACAATTCATTCTCAAACAAACATATGAGAAGATACCACTTTCACACCATTTAGTTACTGACATATGATTCAATCACTAAGCATTTCCAAAAACATAATTTTCAATAATGTCAACACAAACAAACCCTCACTTTACTCTCGGCTCACGCATCATAATATATACACAAAAGACTTTCATGAATGTAGGCATTTTTTTATAACATATAAAAGCTACAGAGAGGTTGACATGCTTTTTCCATAAAAAAGATCGCATAAAACCTCCATTTCATGCTTTTTTAACTCATGGTTTCATAATATACAGAAATAGGAAACAAAAATGTAGCACACTAGCTTTTGATTTCATTATATACAAAGGTAGTAAACAAGTTTATGGCCTACTTTTATATTTCATTATGTACAAAGATGAAAAATAAGATTAGGATATGCTTTTCAATAGAACTTTATTTCATGCCAGAACTTTATTTAATGCAAAAATGGAGATCAAGCTTTTATTTCACATCACATTGAAAAATCAAGATATTCATATATTTAACAAAGAATATATACCAATTCTATCTCATACCAAAGATGGCAACTACTTTTAGCCCTATTTCACATCAAAACTCAAAAAGAAGACATTCACATATCCAACAGGGAATAGACACAAATTCTATTCCAGGAATAGCAATCAAGATTATTACAATTAAATTTTTAGCATGGATCTTTCTACAAAAGAGAAAATTAAAAGAGGAAGGAAAGCTTACTAACCTGAAATTGCAATTGATCCAACTAAGCAAATATAAGAGAAAAAACTATAATAAGCTCCATATAATCAGCCTTAGATGAGAGAAGTAAGTGATGCTTTTAGGATTTTAAAGATGGAGATGATGTCACTCCCTTGGACTCATAGTGACGCAAGAAGGAAGATGACAAGAAAACCACCTCTCTCACCTCACCTCTCTTCACTCTCCTTATCCTCTCTCTTATCTCACCAATCATCTACAGAGAGAGTAAATGCAAACTAGAGGCCAAAGAGAGTGTAAACACACTAGAGAGAAGCCAAGATAGAAAATCCAAAACAAACTAGAGAGCAGAGAGAGAGATCCCTTTTCCTCTTTGGGAAACTTTCCTTTTAAAGAAAAAACTAAAGTTTCTCTCTACTTAACGGTTGGATCCAACCACACTTGGACACCGGAGATGAAGAGAAAGGAAAATATCTTCTCTTAGTGGCCAGGTGTCGTGCAAAGATTGGGTAAACTAGGCTCCCATGGATCGAGTGTGTTTTGTGAGAGGGAAGAAAAACAAAAGATGAATCTCCTCTATCCACAAAATAAGTATATTCTAAATAGACCGTGAAGATAGGGACAAATGTCTTTATGCTCGTGGGAAAAAAAGATTGGAATATGAGGGAATCCTAACCATACACTGACACTAACACTAACAAATTCAATTTTGGAAATCTTCCCAAAATAGAAAATCACATTGTCCTCTTCCCTCAAAATGAATGAGACACGTGTCACCCCATAAAAAAACAAGATATATTTTCCCTAAATCACCCCTATCACAAATAAATTTTTTGCATGCAAATCATTTTTCTTTAAAACAAACAGGAAAAAACCTCCTTAAAACAAATAAAACAACAAAAAAAATGGGACATATGTCACCATTTTATGGAGATCGGCCTTTCAATGGCCGATCCCTATAAGGTGGTGACACGTGTCACCCAAAAATAGCCTTTATTTCCTTTGTCTTTTTGGGGAAAAAAGATATGTGTCACCTTGTTAGAGGGACCGGCCTTCCAAGGGCTGATCCCACTAACACTGTGACATGTGTCACTTTTTAAAACAAAATCTAAAACAACTCTTTTTCCCAAAACTACTTTTTCCCAAAACTACTTTTTCCTATTCTAAAAAAAGCTTTTCTTTTCCAAAAACAACCTTTTTCAAAACAACTTTTTCTTCATCAGCTTCTTCTTAAATCAACTTTTCTTTTTCTTTTTCTTTTTTTTTTCTTCTTTAAAAGAAAAGGTGACAAGTGTCACCTCCAGGTGGAGATCGGCCCTTCAAGGGTCGACTCCAACCCTTTGGCGACACATGTTACCAATTTTTTTTAAATACCCTCAAATTTTTAGTTTTTGCAAAAGGGCCCTTTTGAAAAGTTTCTACAAAGTCCGGGGTTATACTTTATTATACCAAAAGGGCTCCCACAAGCCAAAGATCATTCTAGGTTCCTGTTTATGCAAAACCAGTTCCGATTCCATGTGGTTCACAAAATTGGTTCTAATTACCGGTTAATGACACCCGCGGCGGGTGCAAAAATTGGGTGTCTACAGATGCCCCTCTTTGCCAGAGGATGCATGCAGCCGAATGGAAAAGCTGAGGACATCCAATTTTCACACGGCAGTGCTTTTACGGTCTCTTGTTCAGGGGTACTCGGTTCGGATTCCTTGACCGACGAGGTATCGATGGTCTAACGATTGGGCGATGCCCGCAATCGACGTTAGTCGAGACTGGGGCGGGATATGGCTCTCTGTTGACTTTAATCGAGACTGGAGCGCATGAAAACCCACTATCGGCAACTGCCGAGACTGGAGTTGATCGGTGACCACCGACCTCAGCGTGAAACCACCTTGGCTGAGGGTAAGGGCAAGTATGCCTTTAGCAAATTCTATCTCTTTCATAAAATGTTAGAATTTTTATCTTAGAGCTTATTATGTTTTCTCCCTTATGGCTCTGCTCGTGGATACCTGCAATAGTCAGGTTGATTTACAATACTTAGGCTCTCCGATACTTCACAAAAACAGACTCCCGCTTATTTTTCCTGCAACACTGTAAGTCTTTTGAAGGCAAAGTTGCACTCCCTCATGTGATTGCTCCCTACAACATTAGTACCCGCAAGAGATCTTCTATAGAAGAGATCCTGTGGCTTTATTGCTTCCAGGGGTGGTTGGGTGCAGAGGTGGTTGGTTCTTCTTTAATTTGGCCTGGTGTGGATGTAAATGAAGTTGGTGGGCTGGTGGTGGTGTTTATTGATCTACTCTTGCTTCCACGATAGATGTGCGACCTATAAATCAATGAGGTTACTTCCTTGTCTCATCACATCACCTAATTCCCTTGGGAATCACAATTACTTCAATCATTTGTTCCTTTCATCCTCACACTCCCTAAAGCTTTCCTTTTCATTTTTTCATCTGTTCCCCCCTCTATGGAACTCCCAATCATTAGCTACATTGCAACTTTAAACTTCCCAAAGTTCTTTATCTTTTATTTTTATAACTATTTCTTCTTCCCAAGTCCTCAGATTTTTCTTTCAAGTCCCCTTCTCCTTTCCTTTCCTTCTCACATCAAATCCCAATATTCCGACCTTAACTGTCACCTATGGCTCTAGGTGCTTGGATCAGGGACATGGGTCCCCTTGAGCAAGCCTTCATCACTGTTCACAACCTCGAACACGTGGTTGACCAGTCCCGTGTAAACCTTGATATGAATCTTATCTGAGCCACAACATCTTGTTGGAACAGGGACCTGAAACTTTTTCGTTTCGTGTACTGTGATCTTTTCCCGACGATTGAGGAGTTCTCCATGCTACTAGGCATTTCTTCCAAGGGCCCTATGTTCGCTCCCCCATTAGGTGGGGTGAGTTGGCAAGAGGTCAGCCGGTTCCTCGGGGCTCACTATGGCTTTGCCATAGTCTAGTTTTATGTGCGCGGGGGCTTGCACATAGAGAACTTGGCCCAGTTTTTCATGAATTCCAAGGAGCCGGAATTCCGCTGCCGTGCTTTTGCCATTTGTCTTTTGGGGCGGTATCTTTTTAACATCGACGGGCACCATTGCTTTCCTATGGTGGTTGCCGTTATCGAACAATCCCATGCTTCCCGCTGCGCCTACATCCCCACCATATTAGGGGAGCTCTTTGACAGCAGACTCCTACAGAGAAAGCCACCAGATTTGCGGAAGCCTTCAGATGCTGTATGTACTCATTTTGTACTCATTTTGTCTTATTATGTTCCTTAATTAGTACCTCCCCCACATGCTGTTCTATCCTCATTAATGATGTTTTTTGTTTTTATGTAGATTTGGCTGACAGGGCACTTGAAAAGAAACGGCTATGTCTCACGTGCTAATCTGGTTGATGCTCACATCCGCCATGGGTACAAAGAGCGAGCACAACGAGATACGGAGGAGTGGTTTGATGGCTTCCATACCATAGCCATCCGCTGGCATCTTTCTTACTGGTCCGTGGATGTTTCCGTGATGATCACCCGCGACCATTGCATTATCTCGATCATAAGTTTCTCGCAAAGAACATTCTACTGCCCCAGCTTAATCCTGCGCTAGTTCGGGATTGATCAAGGGATCCCTAATCTTTCAGACCGCTTTTACGGTGTTGCGCCGCTGACTCCCTGCATCATCCGCGCTACGCTTCGCGTTTAGAGGGAGAGGCAGATTATTTTTGCTCCCATTTTCCCTCGCACCCAACCCAGTCGCATAGAGGGATATAACGAGTGGCGTCTGACTCTATCTTCTTTGGATCAACTTGGGCTTCATGTTCCCCAAGGGAGGCTGACCCGAAGGAGAATGGTGGTAGGGGCACAAGCAGCAGTAGTGATGAAGCCCTTTGAATCTGACTTTGTTGTCTCTGGTCCTGTAGTGCAAGAGAACTTCTGTTAGTTTTTCTCTTTTGTTGTTTTCTTTGATGTTCTGGCAGTGTTGCTTGTTTATTCAGTAGTTTCTTCTTTCTTTTTATCTCTGGTCCGAGATCTCTCATGGTCTCTCATGGTCACCCTTTAATGAAAAATAGTCTCTCTTATGATTTTACTCTGTTGAGACAGTGGTCTGGGGAAGATAAGCAGATTGTTGTGAAGAAAGAATGATCTGAACCGTCCAAAATTAGTGTTTGGTGTAACACCCAATTTGGATGGCTCGGATTTTCCTTTGTCATTGTGGATAAAAGGCAGTGAGAAACCTAAATTGTAGACCAATTTCACAAGGCACTATTCGCAAGGGTGATTTAATAAATAATAGTAACAGATCAGCCATGTGAAGACCGATCTCAACCTGGGCCGTCAGATCATCTAATCTGAACTCTCTCCTTATCATTCATTTACATGTACATAGAAGAAAATGAATTAGAAAAGAAAATAGGTGTACTTTTACATAGATAAGACAGAAAGGGAAAAAACAAGTTAAAAAAGAGATGTATGGGACCAAAATGCAAAAAAAAAGAATTAAAGAGGGGCGCCCTATAATTAAATAAATGGGATCGACCCTCAAAGGACCGATCTCAGTCTTAGCCATCAGATCGCCTGATCTGACTTCAAATTTTTTGTCTGTTTTATTTTTTATTTTTTATTTTTTAAACTGGAAATTAGTGAACTAAAAAGGGTGGTGGACCTAAAGTGAAAAAGTTTTTTGATGGAGGGTGGCTATGTAATTATAGAATTGAGATCGGCCCTCTGAGGGCCGGTCTCACTTTGGCCGTTGGATGGAAGGTTTGATCTCTCCCTTTTATTTTTTTATTTTTTTTAAACAAAGCTTCCGAAGAGGGAAAGAAAGAAAAAGGGGCTATCAGAGAAGAAGGAAAGGAGAAGAAGAAGAAGGGGAGGATGAGATCTGGAGAAAGAAAGGGAGGGAAAGATCGAAGGGGAGAGATAAGGAACAGCGGGACTGGCTTTACTGCCGCTGGTCCACCATTAATGACGGCAGGTTTCCCTTTTCTTTTTTTTTGAATTGCATACTCACCCTTTCTTCTTCTCTATAAAACCCTAGCTGAAATAGGGGTTTGATCTCCACTTTGCGGCCCTCTTTGGTAGCCGTGGAGCTGCCGCTACTAGAGTCGTTGCCGCCAGAGCTGCCATTGACAGAGGTAAGTCTGAAATTTTTTCCTCTTGGATCTGCTCCCCACTTTTGTGCCCTCATTACTCTCTTTCTCCTCTAATGCTTGTCTGTTGTTCCCCTTTTTTCTTTCTTTTTCCAGAAACCTAACAACAATTTCCGTCTCTCCGGCAGTCATCACGACCAATTCCCCATTATGAGCCAGTTGAGGTAAGTTTTTTTCAAAAACAAATGACATATAATTTATTTATTTCATTCCTTTATCAGCTGCACCATTTGGTAAATGTAACTCCAGAATCACATGATATGTGAATTAATTTGTTCTTCTTTTCAATGTCATACTCCTTCGAATGAACGGATGATCACTTCCCTGGAAATAATTGTGATGAAGCTTTGATGTTCGCATTAGTGATCCTTTTTTTTTGAGTTGATGCACACCATATGAATCGACAATTTCTAGTCATTAATTTGTGCTGCTATTTTGCCCAAATTTTGAGCCCACAAAAAAAAAATCTGCCTACACTGGTCTGAATTTTGATGGATACTTGGTGACTCTATTTTTTTGTTGAGAACTTGTGCTAATTTGTAACTTTTTCAAACTGCTGGAATTGTGAAGTGAGATCAATTACTGTGGGCTGCCTTCCCATCCTGATCGTTTTTTTTATGAGTATGTTGAAATTTAGAGTTGGACCGATTGATTGGGGTTGATCTCCTTCCTCGCTGATGTGCATTTTTGGAGTATTTTTTTTGGGGGGTATTGAGACGATTGAGGCCAATTCCCTTTTCCTACAGACATGCCTCAACTCCTTGCCCTTCTCCCATACTTTGCATCAGTATTCATGATTGGACACTTCGTTGCACTTTCTCTCTTATAGGTGGTGATTTTTCGATTGACTCCATTGGTACTGTATAAATTGATATGCTCTGTTAAGTTCCTTGATCTTTTTTTTTTCGAAAAGAGTGGCTTGTATGACTTATGCAAGAGGATTTTTCTTGAGCATTATCAAAAATTTGAAGTAGGTTGATTAGAGACAGTCCTTCTTCCTTGCCAATGTGTATATGTACACTATTTACTGTAATGACCAGAACTCACAGATCGTAAGTCTAAATATCACAAGCCAAACTATTCTGAAAAACTAGATTCAAAGAGCTACAACTTCATTAGAGATAGCCCAAGTTCAATTCGGAGCATAAGATGTCTAAAATTGGGTCCAAACTAAAGTGACAGGCATAAATATGAATTTTAAACATAATATATAACATATTGGGTTGTTTTAACCCAAAGGAAATAAAGATGGGCCTAGCCCACTTAATTATAGATTAATGTTCATGCTCAAGTCCATTACACAAATATTGGGTTAGACCATCTAATCTTATAGACTCATGCCCAAGTCCATAAAAAATATTGGGTTACTACACTTAATTATGTTAAGTGTAGATCTCATACACTAATAAAATTTTGGGGTGCTACAATATAAGTGCTAGGAGGACATTCAATAATGGTCCCATTATCGGTACTGCATGAAGCAACATTTACATCACTTGAGGCTTTATTCTCCGATTCAATTATGGCATCTTTTTGGAAACATTTTGGTTTCTTGGGACAGGAATTCCAATATGTCTTTTTTGCATTGAACCAAATCCATGTCTATAAATATGGAAGAGGGGCAATAAAATTTTAGGCGATATAACACCCCCCTTTTCAAATCTTATAATCCAACTCAAATTATTAAATTTGAAAAGAATAGTATTAGAAGGATACGTAATTATAGGCATTGTAAGAACAAAAATTAGTAATTCTTTTTCTCTATTCTATAAAATCCAACCATAATAGGTCAACAAAATTAACTTAAAAGAGTATTTAAAAGTTAATTTATTGTTAATTAAGTTTGACTAAAGTAAATCAAAAGGTTTATGCAAACTAATAGGTGTTTTAGACATATAGTAATCTGTCCAGAATCTGCATCAGGTCTGTTATTTTGTGCATAAATAATTCATCTTAAATCATTTTTAAGTCATTTCAAGACTAAACGAAAATAAACAAACAGGTCTGATAAAGAAGTTCAATTACGCTTTGTGACAACTTGAGAACACCTGCATGAGTACGGAAGTTCTGATTCAAATGGAAACTGTCTGATATATCAGATTGATCCTTCTCTTTTGGTTTATCCTTTACATCACTTCCTGATTCCAAGATGAACTCGTTATAGAACAATGATCTTATGTCCTGGAATCTGAAATCGATCCCCCTTGCAATAGTTTGAGCAGTATCACCAGAGAAAACAAATCCTTCCACGAAATTTCTGCATATATATTTAAAAAGATAGCAATCTGTCTCATGGTAAGATCCTGGACCTCATCAATATAGATGAAGTCCATTTGCTCACCCTCATAGTACCCATTTTTCAGTCGACGATGAAGATCAATGACTAAATCAGCCAAATCAAACTCACCATTTAGTAACTTCTTCTTCTCATAATCAAGAAAAATATCATAAATCATCTCTCTTATTTCCCTGCTTAAGGTGGACACCCGTCCCTCGGATAGTAACACATAATGCTCCCTACTGAGTTTACCATGAGGTACCCTACCAGCAATCAGCCCACCTTTTACGTGAGAAATTGTCTCAATATAAACTGTCGAAGAATCAAGCTTCTTGGTCAACTGGCTATTGAAATGGGGCCAATAAAATGAACTAAACCTGTCATAATGCACCTCCTTTGTTCTTATAAAAGCATGCAAGGCAAATGTATTCGAGATTCCGGTTTTACCCTGTGAAAATTCCCTTATATCACTGAATCTATCAAAATAGGAATTCTCCATACTTCCGTCGAGCATCATTAAGAATTTCTGAAAAGTTATAACAAGTGGGTAGCTTTCTGGTGGAATGTCAGTAAAACAATTTGCGAGATCTCTGAATTCAATGCTATCATCAATATCATGCATCTCAATTGAATTGTTTTCGGCTGAAGAATTCCCTCCGCAAATAAACCTGTAAAAATTAAAGAACAATGAAAGCAAATTAATTAGTGAACTTAAACTAATTATATATATTTAAAACGATGCTATAATTACCTTTTCCAGATGGAAATTTGGTTTTTGACAGCAGAACATAGTTTAGGGCTGACTGTTGGTTTAGCCTCTCCAAGACCCTCTCTCATCCAGTTCTCGGTTAGATCACACATAGAAATATCACTCTTACCTTCAGACAATCCCTCTTGAGAAAAATTCTGTTGCTCCTCCTTTCTAAACAATTTCAAGGTCAAAACAGTTGTTTTCCCCGTTCCAGATCTTCCAAGAATAAAAGTACTTCTAGGGGAAAGAATTATCTCCAATTCCTGATCTGTTACTTCAAAAGGAATATCAAGTTCTCTACCATCAGTTCCAGATAGCAAATGGCTCACCACGACGGATGATAAGGAGTAGAATTTCATCAATAACAAACTCTCTCACTTTTGAGTTTATAACTTCTTCTAACAGATACCCCAGTACTCAAGCCACTCATTAACTCAGTGCTGTTAATATTCTTATACCGAACAATATCATCAGAAGCTCCCCAGACCATTGGCACTTCCAGATCCCTATATGAAAAAAAAAAAAAAAAACCATTGATGTTTCATGAGATGTCATTAGTTAAAGGTAGAGTAAAACTACAAACAACAAACATATATACCTCTCCATATGTTTCTGATTACAGCGGCTGACAAAATCATCAGTGTACATACTAAAGATGCTATGTAGACGATTATGTAGTTTGGGTATCTCCTCCGAAGGTAAGATAGCCCATATCTTCAACACCTGGGTATAGCATGAATATTTTGCAATATCAACTGTAGAAATAATATAAAGACCTTCAACCTTAAATTGTTTCACAAGCTGCAAGGAGCTTCCACAAACGCAGTCAACCTTAATCTTCTTTGGGCGCCAGCCACTGGAAAGCTTGAGCAAGAAACTGATAACAAACTTCTGTGTTTGGGATGACTTCAATTTCCCAAATGACTTCCTAAAGTTATCACTAAATAGAACCTACAGACATTGAGAAAATGAAAAGGCTAGCAAATAAATAATAACATGCAACATTTACAATCCCAAATTATTGAACAGAAAACAAAACTAAAAACTCCTTAATTGAATACAACATGTAAAACATTTACAGTAAGCATTAAGCAGTTTACCTTCCACCTTGCACTTTTGAAAAGGATGCTATCTCCATTAAGTAAATCGTCCAACTGATCAAGCTCCTTCTTCGCTTCTAACATCGCTTTAGCTAGCTTTTTATCTTCATCAGCATTAAAGAATGAATTCCGGTCCTTTGCATCACGAACTAACGCTGCCCAGCAAGATCCACTACTAGAAAAATTTGCCGTTCCCCAAAATCCAAAGGCAGACAGAGAAGGCAGAACATTTATTCATTGTGGTGAGAAGAGTTTCTCTCGCTTGGAAGATCTGATCAAACCACCAAGATCTCAAAATCACCTATGGGAGGATCCACTGAAGGAAGAAGAAGAATGTCAAGAGATACAGCATCAGACACGAGCAGGAAAGACATTTAAACCTATACATCTGAGGACAGAAAATCCAGCTGCTACAGTTCGAGGACTTCTATTTTCGATCCCTCAACAAAGAACAATAGAGCAGAAAGAGAGTGATGAGTTGGTTGTCGAACTATTGAGGAGGACAAAAGCCAACGTCTCAGTTTGGGGGCTACTTGAAGCATCCACAAAGCATAGAGATGCAGTGCTTGAAGCTCTAAACTCTATCTAGGTGCCTATGGTGATTACCCCAAATGAGTTAGTGGCGACAGTAACTCATATCTATAGCATGTCAACAATATCATTCTAAGATGAAGATTTGCCAAGTGAAGGGGCAAGGCACAACCGAGCGTTAAACATCACGATTGGATGGAACCACTTGGTAATACCGCTGGTACTTATCGATTACGGTTCTGGGTAAATATTTGTACATTGGAAATGGCTAAGTTTATGGGCTTAAGCGTTGCCGATATGTCTTTCGAAGATGCAACGGTTAGAACAGTGAAAGGATTCGATAATGGTAAGAAGTCTGCTGTAGGGGAATTTTCTACGTCAATCTTAACAGGATCGACACACACAGAAGTGCATTTCCTTGTAATGGACATTGAGTAGTAGAGATACTTTTGTTCTCTAAGCATGGTTTCTACTTCACTTGAAAGAATCCAATCGTCGTCACCAAGATCATTCTGATTCAATTTGGTAATACTAGCATCAAGAATGCGAATGAATTCCTTTACCTCCAACTAAACAAAAGAAAGATCATCATTTGTTACGCTCCTAATAATAGAAAAGCAAAATAAAGATGCAACTAAATAAATAACAGACCTTGATCTGAGGTTTCCTTGAAGCAAAGTTTGTTTTACCATTCTTCTCTGATGTTTTTAACTTTAAAACACCAAAAGTATTCCAAAACTGCTTGTAAATCCGTTGCAGATAACCGTCTTCATTATCATTTTCATTCTCCAAGGACTCTCTTCCTTCATCAGGTACATCAAAACTAGGTAGACGCTCAATATTGTTGCCATGATCATTACTGCATGAAGAAACATTTGCATCACTTGAGCTTTTTTTCTCCACTTCATCTTCTTTGACATTTAAATTCTTCGGGTACAGTGCTCCCAATACGTCTTCTCTGCACTTATTCAAATCCATATCGATAACTAGAGCGTCCGAGGAGATAAATTTTGGCCTATTATTTCCCGAAGACAAAATCACTAGAGGATTCTCAATGGTTCTAAGTGCTTCGGCAAGCAACATATCAAAGCATGGTTTTCTTCTGAGGCTTTCATGAAATGCCCGTGGCAGTAGGGAAATTATATCATTTCTACCCAGTAGATTGAATAGTAAACCGAAATTCTTTCCAAAGTTCAGACAAATTAAGCTAATCAAGATAACAAACCTCAATATCAGCAAAGGAAAAACCTTCTTAGCCACAATATCTGTTTTCTCAAGCCATTCCATAGTCTCCTTCCTACTTAAAAGAATTTGATTGATCATAGAAGCAATAAAATCATGGGACCTGGCTAAAGAAACATTTAAATTAGTTCTTGATAGGGTGCTCGAGTTAAGCTTCCAATTCTCACAGGAAAGAGTTTTAGTGAGAGAAGATTTCGTTGTGAAAAATAACCCTTGCCAAGATGAAACCAAAAACAGGAGGCATTTAAGAAAATATATAAATCAGCGTGGTGAAATATAATCAAATTCTCTCCTCCAGTTGGCATTAAATGTATCTTATAATGCATTTTCAAAATAGCAGACTAAAGATACAGGTACAAATCCTGAATCAAAGTTCTCTTTTAGCTGCTCGATGAAAAGTTTCCATTCTGGATTCAGATCAAAACGACATGCTATCAATTTATAGAGTTCATCAGTTAGATTCCCAGACACAAAAATCAGCATCGCCACCTTCTCGATTTGCCCATGGGATAACCTACCTTTCGAGCTCATATTTTGAATAATCACTTCTTTGACTAGATCCTTAGAGAGCTCAGATACTCTCAGAGCCATCATATTTTCCATCATTGTGAGTTTCCAGCTGATAGAACATAAAATCTCAAAGAGGTGATCTTTAGAAGATGATAAGTACTTCTGCAGTGCCAAGGAAGTTTCTTGTCCGGTATCTGAGAATCCATTAACCATTTTGTCACTTCAAAGATGTGAAGAACAATTTTCCCTTGGCAAAACATTGAGAAAGAACTCCTTACAGAGAACTTATGGAGGGCTTCGAGCTTCTCCAATACATCCATTCTAACACGAAGTATTTCAATATGTTTACTATATTCTCCTTCCATAAATACCAAGAATAAATCAATGTTCCAATGGAGACCCTGTTCTGGGAAATTGAATTTTCCGCATGCTTCATTGGATTCAAGATAACATTGACTTCCCACTCATACTTGTGGTACGCAATATCAAGATGGGAATTAAGAATTTTCCAAGAAGAGATAATTTCAGCTCGAAGATTATTTTGTCTCTGGGAAGCACTTAAATAATCTCTCATCTCTGGCAAGCTATTATCTTTGCTTGATAATATGCTTGCCTCAGTACAGATAAACCCATAAATGAGATTATTTTTGTTCTTTGCCATCAACTTCGCTTTCATCAAAAGTTCTTCTTTGTTCGTAAATTTCTTTAATGGCCAGCCTTTGCTTCCATATGCCCAAAGAGAGTTGACAAGAATATATAGTAGAATGATCCTCGATACATCTTTGAAAAGCCCAGCCTTTCCAAGCATATCAGCCTCAAAAAGAAGATCTCCCTTAAGCCTTGCAATGCGGGCAGCTTCCATAAAATTTCCAGATTCGACCTCTAAGAACATATGCTCATCAAGATAATCCTGAGACCTTAAGAAAGAACGTTTGAAGTCCATAGAATTGAAGGTTCTAGCAAATTTCATCATATTATTAGTATCCTTCAGTTCATGGTAGTGAATAGCACATCTCTCAAAAACCCTTGTTTCATTTCTTTCAATTCTTCACTTTTGGCCATGTTAACATCTGCATTTGCATTTTCTTTCTAGTATTCTATGAAATGAATCCCCATGTCAAAGAGATGGCCTTTGGTGCAAACAGACAAGCACTTATAAAAATAGTTGGCCCTAGAATATATTTCAGCTATAGCAAACCAACATCCAGCTAGAGCAAACACAGTCACTAACATCCTATAGCCTTGCTTTGCCACATTTCTCAAAATAAAGGATTCTTGTAAATGGTAAAAAGAATTCAAGAATAAGCACTATAAAAACTAGACCTATCTGTCGACTAGCATTTGAGATATGTATGGTTGAAGGACACAACAATTTAATAATTCCCACTCTCAGAGCTTTCGTAGCCCAAAATCTGGCAAGTGAGATGATTTATTTATCCATTCATAAAGTTTTACAGACTATTACAGACTCAGGACAAAGTAGAGTTAGATAATGTTTTCTCAAAATCAAATGTTTGGAAAAATTCTATACAAGTACCTTTTTTTCTATTAAATACAATGTGTAGACACTAATTTTTGCCCTCGAATGCTAAACACCCAAAATTGGAGTGCACTACGAGATCAAGGCATCAACGACCTCTAATTAACCCAATTATTCATTGCACCTACTCAATTTGGTGTTCTCCCAACATAATTTGGCCCAAATCGGGCCTGATTGAATAAATCAGGTGAAAACCCTCAAAATTCAGACTTAGATTGACTTCAATTGGACCACATCAGGGTTCATTGACCCTTGGCTTAACTCAATTGAGTCCCCCATTAACTCAATTCAACTTCATTGAGTTCAATTTGCCTCAAAATTGAGCCTAATTAAAAGATTTAGTAAAAATCCCCAAAATTGTTCTTAACTTGGCCTTAATTTGACCACTTTAGGGTTCCCCGGGCTTAATTAAAACTTAATTGATCCTTAATTGATGTTCAAATCAAGAAATTTCAAAAATGTGAGAGAAATCGGACTTAATTTGAGTTTAGAATTGAAATCGGAACCAAAATTGGAGTCGGAATGAACCCGGAACCACTTTTCAGATGGGAAGAACCGTTAGAATATTCCCTGGAATATGCCAACGGCTCTCCATGAGCCGTTTTTGTCACACCCCGATTTTCGGTACTCTAAATCCGACCCGATTCGTCGAGTCCGAAAACCAAGGCGTGATTAATGTAATATAAGTGTAAGTAAAAATATCGAATAAAACTCATTTACTTTACTTTTGAAAGACAATGAATTTAAAAATATTTTATTAATGGTCCACTTTAGTCAACATTGGTTACCTTAAAGTCAGGCCCAAGTCAACCAAGTCCATGTAAAGGTCAACTTAAGTCTCTAGCTAAGTCAAAGTCAATTCAAGTCAACCAATCTTTAGGCCAATGCTCATTGACTCGTCAAAATCAGTTTAAGTCAAAGAAAAATAAAGATGTAATCAGCTTTTTAAGAATTTTTATAAACTCAGTAACTTTGAAGAGAAATTACTCTCTAATTAAAAATCCAAAATGCATGTTGAAATACCTTTTTGAAAAGAAAAAATCGAGAGCTATAACTTTGTTAGAAATAGACTCGGCTCAATTTGGACCGGAACATGTCCAAAAACACTGTTTTGTAAATCTGACAGTATGAATTACGAGAATTATACAATTTCGTATAAAACCTAATTAATTCAATTATTCATGATGAAAATTAAATGTAAATTAATACATCAATTATACAATTTAAAACTTAACATCTAAGTTCATAAGAATGTTAAAACAATAAGAATTAATACAAAATAACCCTTATCCCAAGTGATAGAATAGTAGTTTAATCTATCAGTTATATTTATACAAATTGATAACCTAAGCCATCTGCTTCTTAATCTACACATCTTTGAATCCTTCACATTAACGTAACCTGTGGGAGGAATTTAGGAGTGAGTAAACTAAGTAGGCAAATATCAACCCAAAATTAATAGATTGAAAATATGATTCATCAAAATCACAAGAATAATTAACTGATGAACTTGTAAATAAATTACCATTAAATGATTTATTTTCCAACTATTTAATATCTTATCTTGTATTAAACTGGGTAACAACTACTTTCTCGGGCAGAAACAACGGTCGACCGCTTCCTCAGGCGGAAACAACAGTATAAGGGGGTCTCCCTTTTCCTACCCATTTGATTATCATTTACATAATCCTTTTTAGATTTATTATAAATCAATTTCCATCACTTAAAAATAAATAGTGATCATATTAACAAAATACATATTTAATTTGTAAATAATACAAAATAATCCATCGCCATATATTTTCATAACAAAATATAAAATAAGTTTTGGTTATAATAGAGGGAAGTTCCACATATCTACCTACCTTAATTTGATGACAAAACTGTGTCTTTTGATCATCACCTTGTTGTAGAAAATTCTCTTCCTTGCTTGAATAATTATAACTAATTAACAAGAATATTAATTAAAGAAATGGGAAGAGAAAGAAATGAAAGAGTATTAGAAGTTTAGAGAGATATGTTATAGAGGGAGAAGGAAAACCGATTTCAAAGAGAAAGAAATGGTTTTGGGGTGAGTTTAGAAACTAAAATGAAGGAGTATTTATAGTTTTTAGCCACAGTTACTGTAGCAGTGTGGTAGGTGGAATAGTAATCTGATGAATTAACCACATGAATTACTGTAGCGACGGCTTACTATAGCGACGGTTGAATAGTAACACGTGCAACATATTTTCACTGTAGCGACGACTGCTTGTATACAAATGTGTATACTGTTCATATATACGTATATTATTCATAAAAATACTTGATTTACTTTATTTTGTAAATCTAGTTCGCATTGTACAATTGAGTACTTTAACGAATTACGCACGTATATGATACTATTCAAATATATGTTACTATTCATTTATACTTTACTGTTCACTTATTAAATCATTTGCCTTGTTTTATTTTCAAATCTAATTCAGGTAATATAAATTGATACTATAGTGTTCATATATACGGTATTATTCCGTGTATATATATACTATTCAAGTGTATAATCACTATTCATATATACAGACATTATTTATATATACGGTTACTATTCACAAATGATTATTCATCAAATTCTATGTGTATAATTTGATTCGGATATAGTTGGTATAAAACACTATTCATGAATACTATTCATAAATATGGTACTATTCATAAAACACTATTCATCAATTTTATATCATATAACTTAATTTATGCATTATTAGACAATGGCACTATTCATGTGACACTATTTACGTATACTGTACTATTCATGTATACGCTCTTTATTCACCAATGTGTTGCATTATTTATCAAATACTCTTTATGGAGTATAATTCAAATATTATTGTCACTTAGATATTATTCATCGAATAATATTTATGTGTCCGGTATTATTTACGTGTATGTACTTCGGGTACATACAAAACAAACTTAACTTGTTTATTGAAATCAAGTATGAGCTTGAAGAATTAAATTTTTCGGGGTATTACAGTTTTGGCTGAACCGTTAGATCTGTACAGATCTAACGGTTGGCAAAAATGGCTCACGGTTGGCTGTTTTGCTGCCTACCGTTAGATCTGATCAGATCTAACGATGGAGATTAAAAAGGCTATGAAACCCATTTTTTTTCCTTTTTTCCACCCAATTTTTTTAGATCTCTCTCATCCACTCTCATCCCTTAACCCTACTCTTGTTTACACCCCACCAACCCTATTTTTTTCTATAAATAGAGGAGATCTCTAACATTTTGAGGAGGAGCATTCAATAGATCTTTAGGAGATCATTAAATAGAACTCTAGTAGGAGCATTGGAGAGATCTTTTGGAGAGCATTCAATAGATCTCATGGGATATGCATTCAATAGATCTCATGAGTATCATTTAATAGCTTGAGAGCATTCAAGAGCTTAAGAAGGAGAGAAATAAAGTTAGGTGAGAGTAAATCCATTTTCATTAAATCTTAGCCTTCACTCTTCATCAATCATCATATATACCACCCATCCTAGCCTAGACCTTGCACATTTAAACCTCATTCATTATAGGAAGAGCTCAAACTAATTGAGTTTTTCTTTCCATTTTGAGGTTGGTTTAGAGAGAGCTAGTGGTAAATCACATCACTTTTCAAAAGAAAACTTTATTTTCTTCATTTATCATCAACAAAATAAATCATCATGTCTTAATGGAGGGTTGATCAATGGGTTTTCTTCACTCTCTTTATTGTGGATCTTAAGCAAAATAGATAGGTGATCATCACCCACTTTTCATTTGTAGTAGAAATTACATCCTAAATGTTGTATGATGTAGTTGAAAGAAAGAAATAAATGTGTCATTTTATGAATCTTTCTTTATGATATCATTTTGATGTGCATAAATAACTTGTTAGTCATTTTGTTGGAATGCATTGTTATTAATCTTTATTATTGTAGAAATCTCTAAATACCACTCAAAATAAATAATGATTTAAACATGTTTAGCATTCATGTAACATGAAATAATGAGTAGTTAGATGAGCTAGCAAGATTAGCCCATTTTAGATGTTGTTCCATCATGTGATGATGTCCTAATTTATATAAAATACATATTTAATGGTAAAGATGTCATATTTAGTATGAGAATTAATCATTTGGTCATGCTTACAAACGTGTGGGTGTGTAAGGGTTGATTTTCACATCTCTACAACATAAAAAGTGAGCAAAAACGTGCTGAAATCTTTCAATACAAGTTTCAAATAAAAAATTTGATATTGTAGTCTTGTAAAGCATGAAAAAATACACAAAATAGGCTCAAGAATGAGTCAAAAAGGTTGTGAAACGAAGAAGTTATGGTAGTTTGAATGTACACATTTAATGAGTTCGACAAAATGCCTAAGAGAATATTTAATGTGTAGAAATATTTATTTTGCTAATTTCACATTAATACATTATTTTGCATGTTTAAATTCAAGTATTTCCGTCTTAGTTTTACATGAAACCCTAGGGTTTACATTAGAAACTTGTCACTCTTGATGATGTGTCTTAGAAATCAACCAATAATGAAAATAAAACTTCAAATAAGCTTTATGGGCTTAGCAAGCCCATTCTCAAGCAAACCCACTCTACATTTTGTTGAGTGTTGGGCTTGCTTCATGAGTTTTAAACTCATTTCTTGAAATTGGGTTTCATAAACCCATTTTCTTGTGTTGGCCTAGCAAGAATACATCTTGGCTTAGGCCCACCTTTCTTTTTTGGGCTTGGAAATGCCTAAACCCTAATTCAAAACCCTAACCCATCAAATAAAATTGAACTAGGTTTCTCTCTCTTAGATTAGTTAATCTAAGTTAGGCTCCTTAGTTTAAGAAATGCATTAGAAATTAGGGTTGTGTGTTAATTTCGGGATTAGGCTAGGAATTGATTTAAACTCGTCGAAATGTGACCACCATGGACTGGCACTCCTAAGTGTGGCATGCGTGCCTACGCCACGTCGATGGTCTTGCACACTCGATTAGTTGGGTTAATTCTTAGACTAACCCCACCTTTGTAATTATCAAAGATTTTCAAGAATAAGAAAAGAAACACAAGTTTTCTATCTAATATTCAAATTATTTGCATTAGCTTTGGATCATATTCATCCTAGAGCTAGAAATTCTTCAAGAGCTAGGATATCTAGATTATTCGTGCCCGAATCTCTAGGCATATCTCATCCATTGTTTTCAAAATCATCATGCCACGTATGCAATAGCAAACACGTGTCATCATTAAGACCCATTGGGCCATGTGTACCAATACACATGTCAAATTATTTTCAAAATCAACAAACTTTCTCTCGTGCCATATGTACATTAGTATACATGTGTCATGTCGCGGAGTCTAAGTGATCGCACACTAGGACATCATGGTTGCCAATATTTAGGATCGCACCTAAGTGTCTTCCACGGCACGCTCGTGGAATTGCATCCACGTGCACTATGACCGCTTGTACACGGGATCAAGCCCACGTACATTCTCGTTACTTGGGGAATCGCATCCACTTGTAATTCTTGGGCCACACATGGGACAGAACCCATTCATGCCCATTTGTTTGTATATGGAATAACATCCGTATATGAACCGGTTGTTCGTGGAATCGAATCTACGTATAACCATTGCTTGTTATGTGGTATAGGACCCACTTGTTCGTTCTTGTTTGTTTATGGGATAGAGCCCGTAAACAAATATGTTTGCCTCATATGGAATAGAATCCATAGGTTCTTTTGTTTACATGTGGAATCGCGCCCACGTGTAATGCGCTTTTTGTGTACGTGTACTGAGATACACATGTCTCTTTATTTTGACGTGTATTCCTAGACAGGGCATGTGTACCATCTTTTTATTTTTTTGGCCCCAAAACTTTATAAGCATGAAACATAGATCAGGGGGGCTGCAAACTTACTTTTCTTTGTACATACTCTTTCTTAGAATAATCATAGTTTAATAAAGAAATTCTATAATACCCCTTAGTTGTGAAGTAGAGGCCGATCGCACGATCGGGCGGTTATCGGGTGCCTAACACCTTCCCGACCCGTACCAGGATACCCTTACTAGGAATCTCTCTTTGCAGACCAGTCTAGTCAGGAAGATCGCCATGTTTTTTGAAACAAAACGATTTTCCAAAACCGGGTCCTGATTCCCAAATTAATCAGGTGGCGTCTCCTTTACACATCATGAACAATTCCTCCCCCAGTTAAGAATCTCGAGAAAAAACTCTATTCTTTCTCTCTTTGATCGTTTGCGGTAATGGATGGAAAGACAAAAGTTTTTTTATTCGGAGCGGATCCTACACAATGTATTGATTCCAGCCACACAGAATTATTACTCTTAACTTCAGCCAATCCTTTTGAAGAGAAATAGTGTTGCTGCTCCTTTTGATACAATTTCATGGTTAAAACAGTTGTTTTCCCTGTTCCAGACCTTCCAAGAATGAAAGTACTTCTAGGGAAAAGAATTATCTCTGATTCTTGATCTGTTACTTTAAAAGGAAGATCAAGTTCTCTGCCGTCACTTCCAGAGAGCAAATGGCTCACCATACCAGATGATAAGAAGTAGAATTTCATCAATAACAAACTATCTCTAACTTTTGAGTTTTCAACATAACTTCTTCCGTCTGATACCCCAGTACTCGAGCCACTCACTAACTCAATGCTGTAAGTATTCTTAAACCACACAATATCAACACCTACCCCCTAGGTCATTGGAACTTCGAAATTCCTACACAGAAAATAGTTAATGTTTCATTGAAATTGAAAGGCTGATATTACTGAATAATAGAGTAAAAGTAGAAAGTAAAATCAATACGAAATAAACTCCTAATCTGATCCCAAGGTTATTACAATAATACATTACTGATCAAGGAGATTCTAATTCCCTTAAGAATGTTCTATTGTCTAGTTTTTAATGTAAACTAGTAGGCTCTATGGAAATTCATGGTCACAAAACATTTTATTTTGATCCGTAAAAGATAATTATATTGATAGATAATTGGAATACACTATAGTAGGCACTTAAGGTTATTCGGAGATGAAATAACAGAGATGCAGCACCAGATGAAATAAGGTTTTACATTATTTCCTTACAATTTTGTCCCATTTGAACACTAGATCCTCAAACTTATGGCCCTTGAGAGTTTGTGAGGGTGAAGACCAGTATAGAAGGCACGATTTAATTTCTAGTATCAACTTGGTAGTATTGCTCTCAATGCCTTCGAAAGTACGCCGATTTCTTTCGTTCCACACCACCCAACAGATAGCATATGTTAGCAGCTTCCAAAGGGAATTTCCTTTTGCCGAAAAATCTTTCACTATTCGCCCAGCAAAAATGCTAGTGATACTGCTCCTAAACACCCACCTCACCCCAAACTCTCTCAAAAAGAATTCCCAAAGTTCTACAGCAATAGGGCATCTTAGAAAGAGATGGTCGATTGACTCCAAGTTGGTCTTGCATATATGGCACCTGTTGACTAGTGTTTTTCCTCTTCTCATCAAGTTGTCTTAAGTTAAAATCGAGTTGTGATGAATCAACCATACAAAAAAGACCACTTTCGTAGGGACATCGGGGTCCTAAATATCCTTTTGTGGAAATAGCCATTCCCTCTCCTCTCGGGAAGCTGCATAGCAAGATTTCACCGTAAAATCACCAGTCATATCCAGATTCCATTTCCTCGAATCACTCTCTGCAGGTATAAAGCTTTCCAACAATCCTGTAATGAGATTTACTTCAGCAAGGTCTTCCTCTCCGATTCTTCTTCGAATATCAAGGTTCTATTGAAGACCCCCACTTGTATCTCGAGTGATGATTTCTGAGATGAAATCATTTTGTTTTCTTGATGCTGCATATAGACGTGGACAAACTATATACAATGGCTGTTCACCGATCCACCAATCTGTCCAAAATCGCACCTGATGACCAGGCCCAACCATATATTTCAATGGTCACAAAACATTCACCATCCAATTTGAATGTAAACCAGGAGGAGACCTCAATTATTGTAAAATTGGTATTGCTAAAATTAAGGACAACCATACGTACCCTTCAATATGTTTCAGCTTATAGCGGTAGAGGAAATCATTAGTGTACATGCTAAAAATGACTCTAGTACCAGTTTAGATCTTGAGACCTACTCGAAACCGCAACATTTTAAAACCATTTTGAGACCTACTTTAAAATGACTCTAGTACTAGTTTAGATCTTCTTTAATGATCATTAATGACAAATACTAGCCATTCGACGATCAATAGACCAACTTTAGACCCACTTTAGACCCCACTTTAGACCCCAATATTTTTAGCCATTTGAAGACCTTTAAATTGATTGTAGACCTACTTCGAATTACAAGCCTCTTAGGTATTATTTTCAAAGAGAAGAGATCATCTAATAATGACATTTTACATGATATAAAATCAAGAGCACACTACAAAACATTTCTCCGTTTCATTAACCTATTACAGATGTATATTGTACAAACATCTCATGTGCATTAAACACTTTATTCTTGTTCTGTATTATTTCGTTGCCTGACGTAAGTCCATCTTGTGATGCATCATCCCTAATGAACTATAAATCCAAGTTCTCATTTACAACAATGTGTTATATTATTATAAACATTTAATGCCATTAAAAATTGTTAGAAATAAGAACATGTGGGATGAAGATCAGAATAAGGCAACAACTGCGTGTAAATTGAGATATAATATTTTTATACAACCATGGGTTTGGTATGCGCGGTACTTTTACTTGCAAATAGATAAAAGATGTATGTTATTTTAACTTGCACATAAATTTGGGATATATGATACTTTTACTTGCATATGGATAAAGTATGTTCGCTATTTTTACTTGCAAATGAATTTATTATACGCGATATTTTTACTTGCACATATATTTTTTGTATGAGATACATTTACTTGCATATAAATTTCATGGATGAACAAAGAACAGTTTAATTTCTTATGTCTGGTTCAGTTGTCATGGCAACAACCCTAATTTGGAGGGAGGGTGATTAAGACAGAACTTGAGTTCAGAGGAAAAGTGATTAAGAGGTAAGAGAGAAATAGGAGAGAAAATAATAAGAGAAGGGAAACTTGAGCCTTATATTGATGTCTAAAATTGTTGAGTTAATCGATTTGGGTCAATCTTCACTACCGATCTCCTCTTCCAATACAGTCAAAAAATTTTGAGAGTGGGGAGAGAACTGAAGGAAGAAGAAAGAGAGAGTTTGCATTCCAAACCCTAATTTGGAGACGTACATCACTGAAAGGTCCATGTTTTATGTTTGTCGAATTTCGTGTCAAAGGTAAACTCAAGATGGTCAATGTAACTTGAGTTAGAGTCTAGTGAGTCTCGGTTCACTTCGGTTGAAAGAAAAGAAATCTACAGAGGCTCCGAAGAACTCAACTCACCACCGGAAGACATCCTAGGATGGTAAGTGACTTAGAACACTAAGTACCATAGGTGGTTAGATTGCTAAGAGTGTTTCCCACACTGTTTACTCTTGATAAAATGTGTTTTAAATGATATATTTCTAATCTGGACAGTGTTGGTTTCGAAACCAAGAAGTTTGGTTTCGAAACCAACTGCATTGATGGTATTATTATATATAGGGAAAAGTCTGTTTCGAAATCAACCTTAGTTTGATTTCGAAACCAAACTTTATCTGATGACAGATGAAGTTTGGTTTCGAAACCAAAACTGTTGGTTTCGAAACCAAAACTCATCTGTCTTCAGATGAATTTTGGTTTCGAAATCAAAAGGCAATAACCATCACAGGAGCTTGTTGGTTTCTGGTTTCGAAACCGACTGGCTTGATTTCGAAACCAACGCCCAGATTCATTTTTCTGGTGCGATTTTCTGAGCTGTAAAGTAACTTTTTAGCACATTATTGCTCATCTCCCTCTAAGCCTTGTTTTAGGGAGATAGTTGTGCGTGGGAAACATTTTTAAGTGGAATGAGAGGCTGAATATATTATTCTCTCATCCCCAATAATGGTGTCTACCATTAGACCTAGAACTAATAATTTAGTCTAGGATTGAGCTGGACATCTTCACTATAAATAGGGGTTGAATCTCCAGTATTCAACAACCATTCACCCCTCACCTCAATAAGTACTTGAGAGTCTTCAACTCTAAATCCTTAGTTCTCAAGCTTGTTGAACTTGTTTCAAATCCTTCCCATTTTAAACCAAAAACTCTGTTTTTGTGTACCGGTGGTATTTCGGTGGTGGAGCTTGGAAGTGTCAAGCTCGTGGTGAAATACTTGAGGAGTCAAGTATTGGTTTAAGGTGTGGGACTTGCGGAGGTCAAGTTGGAGACACATCAACATCTACTAAGAGGCAAATTCGTGGAGTTCGAATTTGTTGAAGAACTATACACCGTAGCTGTTGGAGCGTAAAGGGAGTCGTAATTCGTGTCCATCGAGTGGTAAATCGGTTTGTAAGTTTTCATTTCTTTTAGTGGATTATTTTCTGGACTAGGTCCCGGGGTTTTTCCCAGTTTGGGTTTCCTCGTAAACAAAATCTCTTGTGCATTTCTTTACATTTATTAAGAGATTGAAATATTCGATTCTTGTTTCCGCATATTAAAGAATCGATTAAGTCAATACTCTTGACTAGAGATTTTAGTTTCCATCTTTATCACCAACATTATTTTTATTTGGTGATTGTGTAATCCTTAACCTCAGTCACATTGGCATACGGTTATTCAAATTAATAACCGTAAGGATTTTAGACTTTTAATCACACTGCCGATGTCTTTCTCCGATCAGCAGTCGTGTGTGGTGAGGGCCAGAATTGGATTCGTCGAAGGAAAAAATAGAAAGAAAGAGAGGAAAGGAAGAAGAGAAAGAAGAAATGGGGCATTTGAGAAGTGAGTCGGGTTATTTGGGTTGGGTTGGGAGGGAAAGGGGTGGGTTTTCAGGGACAAAAATGGAACTTTTTATGGGACCAGCCCATTTAGTCAATTATTTTGGGCAGGTCCCTAAACGGTGGAGTTTCTCAAACCATTGGAATTTATAACTCATTTACCCTTCTAAATATATGAATTTTGTCAAAATCTGTTATTAAAAATTGTATGCAAAAATAGTTTTGTAATATTTTTACATTTTAAAAAATATTTTTTGCATAAATAAACAGACTACCGACAAAAAAATGCATTTGAAAATAGAAAACTATGTTTTTAACACATTTTTAATTAATTTGTATCTAAATTCGAATTTTCATACTTCAAAAACGAAATAAAAACAAGAAGTGAAGAGCTCGACTAATTATTTCCAAATATATAAATTTTGTTGAAACATGTTATTAAAAACAAAATGCAAAATATTTTAACAAAAAATTCGTAATAATTTTATTTTATCAAAAAAATATTGTTGACTGATTTCATCTCGAAGATCTCCACCAATGATTTCCAAATAGCTCCATAGAAAGTTGCGATAATTTCTGTGTAAAAAATTAAAAGTTCAACCCATGTATGATGTATACATTGTATCGGTGATGCTACACTTACTGTAAAGTGTACTGCAAGTTATACTGCAAAGGCTATTTAAGAGGGTATTTGCGTCAATTGGGAAATGACGCAAATCACGAGAGGTGTGAGATTATTTGAGAACCGTGAGATGATTTTTACAGTAAGGTTTGCAGTAGGAAATGCAGTAAGTTTAGCATTTTCCGCATTGTAATTGCTCTACCCAGAGTGAAACAAATTCTTTACACTTTAGTACTTTATATTAACCGAAGTATAGCATTCATTTGAAGTCGTTGGATTTGAAGATATGGATGGTCACTAAGAAATAAGGGGATTGAGAGAAATATAAAACTCAAAGACGTTGTGTACTTAATTTCACTCTGTGGAAAGCAAACATAAAGCAGATATATTCCTCCTTTTCTTTACAGTTGATTAGAGTTACAACTTGCAATTTTTTTTAAAAAAAACTAGGATTTCAGCACCCAATTAATTCTTTGGGATAGTGTAGAATAGAATTGGTGGACCTTCAAATCCACACTACCGATCAAATTCTTATTATTGGAGCACTTAACTAATTCTTAAGATAGAGCAGACCTCCAAATCTACACTACCGAACAAATTATTATTATTGTAGTTGCTTCAAGAGGAGTTGAAGTGTTGAACTCATGACCTCCAAATTATGCGGTAAGAACTTAACCAGGATACTGTTACCACTTGCATTTCAATTTTGATCAATCAATGATCACAATAAATACTATTCACTTGCATTTTTTGGGAATTTAATTTCATAACATCTCATTTTCACAAGCATATAAGATTAATTGTTTGTGACCACGATACTCTCATAAAAATAAAAGAGTAAGATTGTTCTAAAATTTTAACCCATTAAAAAACTTGTTGAAATCTAAAGATAAAATGTATTGTTGCAAAAGCATAAAAATTTCAATCAATTTTGGCCGGGGTTAAAAGTTTTAAAACCATGTGATTTTGTGTGAGGATGACATACTAGCATCCTCATAAAAAGTAAGAAATTGTCTCCATGTTGGCCCCAAAAGTAAGTGTAAACTAGGTGTCAGAATTAAATGTGGGTGCAACAGTTTAAGTAAAGTAGCTGTCAATCTTCTCATTTGCAAGAAAGAACTGCATCTGTATTTAAACAAGGCAATATTTACATTTTATACAACCCAAAATGAAAGAGAAGCTGTAGTAATGAAGAAAATGAAGCAACAATCCTTGCATACAGTTGCAGCTCTACTTCTTCCTACCTTTACCCTTTTTCTTTCCCTTCTTGGACTTAGGATGTTCCTTCCCCTTGTTGTTGTTGTTGTTGTTGTTGTTGTTGTTGTTGTTATTCTTGTTATTGTTGTTTTTCAACTGCCCTTCTGATGAAACACTGGCCTGTGAAGATTCACCAGGAGTATTTGAATCATTATTAGGCAAGAACAAAGAATCCAACAATGGCTTTAGTCTCTGCTTCCTGGACTCCAATTTTTTTAAAATTTGGCCAATGGTTGAAATATTCCGCTCGACTTCCTCGTCACTGAAACAAAACAAAACTACTAAAAAATTACAGCATGTTAAAGAAAACAAAGTTGTTCGTAAGGTAATTAGAAGCCAAGTTTTATCAAGCACACTAATCAGTCTGTTCTTAGTTAAAAACACATACAATTTGTGGGGGATAATAGACGCCATTATTGAACTACAGTATTGAATGAATAATTGGACTTCAGTCAAACGTCATTCACCAACACTGAAGCTTGATTTTTTTTTTTTTTTCTTTCCCAGGATTTTAAGGTGGGAACAAAAAATGAAAATGTGTGGCGCAAGCATTAGCTCATAATGTACACACACCAAATGTATAGCAAAACTGACCTCACACTTAAAGCCGTAGAGAGCTGCTTTAATTCACCAAGCATGGTTTCCGTTTCCCTTGAAAGACTCCAATCGTCATCACCAGGACTATTCTTATTCAATTTGGTAACTCCAGCATCAAGAACACGAATGAAATCCTCTACATCCAACTGAACAGAAGAAAGAACATATTTAATTACGCTCCTATTAATAGAAAAACAAAATAAAGATGCAACTGAAGAAGTAGCAGACCTTGAACTGCAGTTTCCAAGAAGCAAAGTTTGTTTTACCATTCTTCTCTTGTGTTTCTAAATTTGAAACACAAAATGTATTCCAAAACTGCTTGTAAATCTGTTGCAGATCACAGTCTTCATAGCCATTTTCCTTTTCATTTTCATTCTCCAAGGACTGACTTCCATCATCAGGTTTATCAGAACTAGGAACAAGTTCAATATTGCTGTCATGATCATTACTGCACGAAGAAACACTTACATCACATGCGCTTTTAGTCTCAATTTCATCTTTTATGGCACATTTTGGATTCTTCGGGAATAGTACTGCCAATACGTCTTCTCTGCATCTAATCAAATCCATATCGATAACTAGGGCGTCGGTGCAGATAAAGTTTGGCTGTTTATTTCCCGAACACAAAATCACCAGAGGATTCTCAATCGTTCTAAGTGCTTTGGCAAGTAACAAATCAAAGCGCTGTTTTCTTCTTTTGAGGATCTCATGAAATGCCCGTGGCAGTAGCGAATTGATATCATTTCTACCCAGTAGATTGAACAACAAACCAGAATGCTGCCCAGAGTTCAGATGAATTAAACAAACAAAGATAACCAACCTCAATACCAGCAAAGGGAAATCCTTTTTGGCAGCAATATCTGTTTTTTCAAGCCATTCCATAACCTCCTTTCTACTTGAAAGAATTTGATCGATCATGCCTGCTATAAAATCATGGAACCTGGCCAAAAATACACGTAAATCATTTCTTGATAGGGTGCTTGAGTTTTGTTTCCAATTCTCACAGGAAAGAGTTTCAATGAGAGAAGATTTCGTCGTGAAAAAGAACGCTTGCCAAGATGAAACCAAAAAAAGGAGGCGGTCAAGAAGATATACGAAACAGCGTGGTGACATATAATCAAACTCTTTCCTCCAGTTCGCATTAAATGTATCTTGTAAAGCTATTTGAAAATTGCCGACTAAAGACACAGGTACGAATCCCGAATCAAAGTTCTCTTTAAGCTGCTCAATGAAACATTTCCATTCTGGATTCAGATCAAAGCGATGTGCTATCACTTGACACAGTTCATCAGTTAGATTCCCAGACACAAAAATCAGCATCGCCACCCTCCCGATTTGCCCATGTGATAACCTACCTTTTGAGCTCATATTTCCAATAATCACTTCTTTGACTAGATTCTTAGAGAGCTCAGTTACTCTCAGAGCCATCATATTTTCCATCATTGAAAGTTTCCAGTTGATAGGACATAAAATCTCGAAGAAGTGATCTTTAGAAGATGATAAGTACTTCTGCAGTGCCCACGGAAGTTTCTTGTCCAGTATCTGAGAATCCATTAACCATTTTGTCACTTCAAAGATGTGAAGAACAATTGTCCCTTGGCAAAACATTGAGAAAGAACTCCTTACAGAGAACTTATGGAGGGCTTCGAGCTTCTCCAATACATCCATTCCAACACGAAGTACTTGAGAAACCCAATAACTTCGAGCATCAGATACAAATTGCTGAATATCCATACTATACAAGTTCCCATTCCTTTGAAGAGATCTATCATCAACTTCTTTCCTCCAATAGGCATCAGTGTTCAGCAAAAGATAAATGGAATTCTGATTATGTTCCTGTTTACTAACACCCAAGAAACCCAAACAGAACTCCTCGTAGATTTTGTAGTCTTTTTCATGCTGTGTTCCAAGAGAACTTAGATAATTCAATATATCCACTATCTTCTCCTTCCATAAATTCCAAAAGTAAATCAATGTATCAATTGAGACCCTGTTCTGGGAAATTGAACTTTCTGCATGCTTCATTGGATTCAAGACCAGATAGTCTTCCCATTCATATTTGGGGCACGCAATATCAAGATGGGAATCGAGAATTTTCCAAGAAGAGATAATTTCAGCTTGGATATTTTTGAGTCTCTGGGAAGCACTTAAACAATCTCCCATCTGTGACAAGCTACTATCTTTGCTTGATAATACGCTTGCCTCCATACAAACAACCTCGTAAAAGAGATCTTGATACTTCACCATCAACTTTGCTTTTGTCAAAAGTTCTTCTTTGTTTGTAAATTTCTTTAAGGGCCAACCTTTGCTCCCATAAGCCCAAAGAGAGTTGACAAGAACGTACTTTAGAATGATCACTGATGCATCTTCGTAAAGCCCAGCCTTTTCTAGCATATCAGCCTCAAAAAGAAGATCTCCCTTTATCCTTGCAATGGCGGCAGCTTCCATAAAATTTTCAGATTCTACCTCTAAGAACATAAGCTCATCAAGATAATCCCGAGACCTCAAGAAAGTACGTCTGCAGTCCATAGAGTTGAAGGTTCGAACAAATTTCATCATATTATTAGTATCATTCAGTTCATGATAGTGAACTGCACATCTCTCAAGAAACCCTTGTTTCATTTCATTCAATTCTTGACTTTTGGCTATATCAACATCTGCATTTGCACTTTCTTTCCAGTATTCTATGAGATGAAGCCCCATGTCAAAGAGATTGCCATTGGTGCAAACTGCCAAGCATTTAGAAAAACAGTTGGCCCTAGAATATACTTCAGCTGCAGTAGACCAACATCCAGCTAGAGCAAAACAGTCACCAGCATCCTCTAGCCTTGCTTCCCCACATTTCTCCAAATAAAGCATTCCTGTAAACAGTAAGTAGAAGTTAAGAATAAGCACTATAAAATCTAGAACTAACTGAAGACTTGCTTCACCACATTTCTCCATTCGAAGTGGACTAACAACTTTATAATTACCAAGAGAACTATTCTTGCCCAAAACATGGCATGTGAGAAAATTTAACATCCATGCATAGATATAATATCATAGAATAAGGACAAAGTCACATTAGATAATCACTCAAAATCAGAAGTTTGAAAAAATTCTATCCACGTTACCTTTTTCTATTAAATACACATCTGAAGAGCTTGATTTTACAATGTGTTCTACTCCCTCTTGATACTAGTATAGAAATCCTTATTTATTTGTTGATAATACTTTTGAGGTTCAACAGAAATGACCAATTTGATGGACAATGGGAAAGAGTAGATTTGTTTTGATCTAAAATGAGAAAAGTAGAGAGAATTGCAAAGAGGAACAGTATGTATGCATTCAACTGATCCAAATTGTTGATTTGATTATTCAGTAATGACGATAAAGTTGAAGATGATCAACAAAAAAGTGTAGGTATTCTTGTGCATCCATCGCCCTATCAACTCGTTAGAGAAATAAAATGAATAATGTAGAAAACCAGCAAGAATCTCAAACACAATAAGAGATTTTTAGTTAAACCTATAATGCAACTCAAAAGTAACCAGAAATTAATTTTTTTAAAGAAAATCATATTTACAAAAATACAACCGCTTCAACTACATAACATATTTCTATTAAAAAAAACTACATAACATATCAGAGATTACAGAAAAAAACATTTAATAATTAAAGAAAATAAAATCATATATCATAAAAGAGGAAAATAGTAAAGACCTGCCCTTTTGAACTCCTTTAACTCGAAGAAACATTTAGCTGCTGACTCAGCCTTGCCAATTGTTTCATAAATCTCAGCAGCCTCTATAAGAGCAACCCAAGCCAGTTCAGAATTTGAACCATGCATACGATTAGCAGCAGCTCTAAGACCAGAAGCCTTTGCCCATTTCTCCCTGTATGAATCTCCAGCTCTTTCAAAGCACATTGTCGCCATCTCGAAGTAACCCTCATTGAATAACTGCACAAAAGTTAAATATATACGAAGGGTAAATTCAGAATACATACTCTTCGTTAGAAAAAGAATTTCCAGTTTTTATTCACATTTTATTAGAACAAAAATTTTAAGACTGGGAAATTTCGAAAGTTTGGTTAAATGACCTAATCGTAGATTCGTAAGTTCGTTACATTCATGCTTTGGTACTATTATACCATAGATGATGCATTTATGTATAAATCTTAGTCATTCCCATTCAAACCTTGATACCGCGTGAACTCCATTCTTCTTTGCTACTTGCAACTTGCATGGCCTGCGCAAGCGATTCATCAAGTTCTCTAACCTGCACAAGGCATAACTTCTTCCAATAATCAAATATAGGCTTCGAGAACTCCTCTATATTCTCACAAATCCACAATCTCTGCCTAGTACGAGTTATAGCCACATACAACTGCTTCAGTTCAGAGCACAGGATTTTGTGTTTGGCCTTACTAAATCTTGGAAAAGATTTATGTTCGGAGTCAAGCAGATTTTGTTCCTTCATATATCCATAAAGAACTCTCCAATGATTCTTTAAAGGAGATGATCCAAAAAAGTTGTACAACAGAACATCCTGCATATGTAGCATAGGTCAGAACACAAACACTCTGGTAGCAATATAAAATATAAACTGAATCATATAAGAGATAACATAGGAATTTTACTAGTATAGCCAAGAATAACGACTAAAAAGGCATAAATTGTTTCAAAATCTAATAAAAAACTATTAAATTTAAATGTAGAAAATTAAGTCAAATTGATCTCTTGTCTTAAAATTAGAAAAGCAATAACACAATCATTCACCTGAAACTCAAGGCCCTTGCACTCTACAATGGTCAAAACAAGGGCTTGCTTTCCAATATGTTTAGCAATTTCCTTCCTCACGGAATCATCACGTACTAAAATAACCTGTTCTGCACCAAAGCCAATCATGCTCCTACCAATATTTCCCCCACTATTCCCAAAAATAGTTATAATCGCATTTTCATCATTTGCAGATTCAAGCAAAACAGGCGATTCTCCATAAATAAGGCTTGTCTCTGGACTTAAAATGTCAACGGAGAGCGGGAAGAAGTGGTAAAGAAGTTCAATTACGCTCTGTGACAATTTAAGAACACCTGCGTGAGTACGGAAGTTCTGATTCAAATGAAAAATGTCTGAGATTCGAGTTTGATCCTTCTCTTTAGCTTTTTCCTTGCCATCACCTCTTGATTCCAAGATAAACTCGTTGTAGAACAAAGATCTTATGTCTTGGAATCTGAAATCAATCCCTCTGGCAATGGTTTGAGCAGTATCACCGGAGAAAACAAATCCTTCCATATAATTTCTGCATATATATTTAAAAAGGCCAATCTGTCTCATGGTCAGATCCTGAACCTCATCAATATAGACAAAGTCCATTTCCTCACCCTCATAGCTCCCATTTTTTAATCGACGATGAAGGTCAATGACTAAATCAGCCAAATCAAACTCACCATTCAGTAGCTTCTTCTTCTCATAATCAAGGAAAATATCATAAACCATCTCTCTTCTTTCATTGTTTAAGGATGACACACGTCCCTCAGATAGTAACAAGTAATCCTCCCGACCAAGTTTACCATCAGGCACCCTTCCAGCAATGAGCCCACCTTTTATGTGAGAAATTATCTCAATAAAAACAGTAGAAGAATCAAGCTTTTTAGTCAACTGGGAATTGAAATGGGGCCAGTAAAATGAACTAAATCGGTCATAATTAATCTCCTTTGATCTTATAAGAGCATGCAAGGCAAATGTCCTCGAGTTTCCAGTTGCACCCTGCGAAAGTTCCCTTATATCATTGAATCTATCAAAATAAGAGTTCTCCATACTTCCATCAAGCATCATTAAGAATTTCTGAAAAGTTATGACAAGTGGGTAGCTTTCAGGTGGAATGTCAGTAAAACGATCTGGGATATCCCTAAAGTCTATGGTATCATCCATATCATGCATATCAATTGAATTGTGTTCAGCTGAAGACTTTCCACCGCAGATAAAGCTGTAAAAAGCAATGAAAGATTAACTAGTGAACATCAAATAATTAAATCATGTTTAACTCTAAATGTAGTTGATATCCTTAATGGTACAACTTAGAATCGCCATCCCCATAACAGTGAACATGTAGACAAATGGGTATCTATTAGATATCCAAAGCTTTTTCTAAACACAAATTGTGAAAACAATCTAAGAATTGCATCCCTTTTTTACAAAAATGAAATTGGTTTGAAATATGATACAAAATGCAAAAGTAGAGGGACGAATGATGGAGTTTCATAGCCAATAATACTGGGTTATGTAGCACCACCTCTTGAGTGAAATATGTATCATTTCGCCTTTTTTTGACTTCCAGAAAGTTTAACACAATATTATCTCCATATCTATTGACATTTTTACATGTGGTAACTTAAATCTGGAAAAAAAGAAAAAGAAAAAAAGGAGAATATATATTGTGATTAATTTGAAAATTATCATCACCTTCATCTAGGCCTTACCCCTTATTTGAGAATGGCAACATGTGTCCCGATTAAATAAATAAAGAGTTCTCAAAAGAAAAATCAAATGCAAATGACAATAGGGAAAAAAGATAAACTAACAATAGTTAAGTATTTTAATTACCTTTTCAAGTTAGAAATTTGGTTCTTGACGGCAGAGCATAGTTTAGGGCTGACTGTTACAAACATTTGCCGTAAGATAGTTCCTTTGGTCTTTTTGAGGCCCTCTCTCATCAAATTCTTTGTGGGAGAACACACAGAATTATCACTCTTAACTTCAGACAATCCTTCTGAAGATAAATAGTGTTGCTGCTCCTTCTGAAACAACTTCATGGTCAAAACAGTTGTTTTCCCTGTTCCAGACCTTCCAAGAATAAAAGTACTTCTAGGGAAAAGAATTATCTCCGATTCTTGATCTGTTACTTCAAAAGGAAGATCAAGTTCTCTGCCGTCACTTCCAGAGAGCAAATGGCTCACCACACCGGATGATAGCGAGTAGAATTTCATCAATAACAGACTATCTCTAACTTTTGAGTTTTCAACATAACTTCTTCCGTCTGATACCCCAGTACTAGAACCACTCACTAACTCAGTGCTGTTAGTATTCTTATACCGCACAATATCAACACCTACCCCCCAGATCATTGGCACTTCCAAATCCCTACATAGAAAATGTACAGTTATTCTTTCATGGAAATTGAAAGGCTGATATTATGGAATGATAGACTAAAACTACAAAGTAAAATCAAGAAGTTAATTCCTACCCGATCCCAAGATTAGATAAAGAATTGCATATCATATAATAATACTTTACAGATCAAGGAGATTATATTTCCCTTAAGGATGCTAGGATGCTCTCTTGTCTAATTTATTAATCCCCTAGTCCCCTTGCTTGGTGGGCAACATGAAAATTTATGGTCCCAAAACATTCACCATCAAATTTGAATGTAGACCAGGAGGAGACCTCAGTTATCATAGAACTGGTATTGCTAAGAAAAAGGACAACCATACATACCCCTCAATATGTTTCAACATACAGCGGCTGAGGAAATCATCGGTGTACATGCTAAAGATGCTATCCAGACGCTTAAGTAGTTTTGGTATCTCCTCAAGAGGTAAGACATCCCATATCTTCAAAACTTGGGTATAGCGTGAATGCTTTGCTATATCAACTGTAGAAATAATATAAAGACCTCCAACCTTATACTGTTTCACGAGTTGCGTGGAGCTTCCACAAACAGATTCTACCTTAATCTTCTTTGGGCGCCAGCCGTTGGAAAGCTTAAGCAATAAATTGATAACAGACTTTTGTGTTTGCAATGACTTCAATTTTCCAAATGACTTCCTAAAGTTATCGCTGAATAAAACCTGCAAACATTGAAGTAACAAAGGCCAAAGCCAACAAAAAGAAATCAAAATATGGAAGAAGAAAACAAATTAAAATACTTCTAGAAATCCCTCTATTGAATACAAAATTGTAAAACATTTAAAGTAATCATTAAGCATTTACCTTCCACCTTGCACTTTTGAAAAGGATGCTATCGCCATTAAGTAAATCATCCAACTGATCAAGCTCTTTCTTGGCTTCTAAGATTGCTTTAGCTAGCTCTTTATCTTCATCAGCGTTAAAGAAGCATTGCCGGTCCTTTGCATCTCGAACTAACGATGCCCAGCAAGATCCACTATTATACAGAGTTCTGTCGTTCCCCAAAATCCAAAGGCAGTGCCTGAAAGAACAATAAAACAAGTAAACTGATATGCCAGCTTCTAATTAAGCAGACTACAAGATAATCTTTTTGATAGTAGATCCTTCAAAAAAGCACACTAGTCATACCTTGCCCTTGTCAAAGCAACATTAGTACGCTGAGGATTAGAGAGGAACCCAATTGATCCACCACTATTAGATCTGACAGTAGAGATTATTATGATGTCTTCCTCACCACCCTGGAAGCCATCAATAGATTTCACCCTCAAAGTAAAGTCCTCGAGTTTCTCATATTTCTCTCCAAGTTTCTCCTCAATTGCAGCAACTTGAGCAGCGTATGGGGATATAATACCAACGGTTAGCTTCTGTCTTGAGCTATCCCAAGCTGTAAAAGTAAGACTTCTTCATTAAAACCATCATTATAATAACAAACTATATTTCTTTTTTTTCTTTTTTATTGGCAGCCTAAAATAATGCAATAATAACAAACTATACACTGACATCCAAATGTCATCAAGCCCAACCAAAAGTAAGCACATTACTACTTCTTGAGAGAATAGTTAGGCACGGGAAAGGAAGATTCAGAAAAATGAGAATCACCTTCACATCCTACACTGCCACATATAAAGCATAACAAAGAAGCTAATGCAATTTGAAAGAATGAAACCACCTAACTTACAATACTCATACCTTTGAAAAGGTTTCGCACGATTCTCATAATAACTGCAACTTCCACCATATTTTTTCTGCTAGGTCCAACACCATCTATTTCCTCTCTTCCATTAGAAATATTTATGAACGAGTAGGGACCAAACATAGGTCCTGGAAGATAGTGTCTTCCGTAACTTTTACAGTGAACATTTGGAGCATCTAGAATCTGGTTGAGATAAAACTTGGCATTTGGGAAAGAGCTTATTTTAGGATGCATTCTGTACTGCATGTTGAGAAGGTCCTTTGAATGTCCCAATGAACTCAACCTTTCAAAAAGACTTCTTCCGAAGCCAGCTTCTTCAGAAACCTAAACAAATAAAGTAAAATTTTGATGAGTAAAAACATCATATGTAAGTAATTACAATATGAAGAAACATGTCAGTTAGCTAACATAAAAGTGATCTACTGGATGAAAACCAGAAATTTCCTCATATAAGATCGTAAACACTAAAACCAATACGTCTAAATTATAGTTACCTTGCTATTAACCAATGCTGGTAGCTGACACTCATCACCAATTAGAATAGCATGTCTTATACCTCCAAGTTGTAAGGGTATAAGTGATTCACACTCTTTTAACTGAGCAGCTTCGTCAATAACCAACAAGTTCAGTGGCTCCATTTCCACCATGTGCAGACTATATGAGCTAGATACTGTGCAGAAGAAGAGTGAAGCGGATTGAAAACAGAATTCCCTTACCAAAACTCTGCTCCTAAAATTTGGCAGGCGATCATCAAGAGAATGACTAAGAGATCTTAGAACATCAATATATTCAATTCTCATTTTGTATAGTGTGGCTAAAGTAGAGCACAAAAAAGCTTCACTTCCATGTTTATCCTTGGAACAATCTAATTCTGGATATGCAAACAGTTCCTCTAATTCTTTGTCAACAACACCATTTTGATATAGCAAGCTTCCAAATGATTCGAGTAAATCAAGAAGGTAAACCATATTTTCGAAATTATGCTCCAAAATAAACCTTTTGGGAAGATGGGTGCACAACACATTGATGCATGTTTTGAGTGGTAATGCTGTAACTGTGTATCGGTTTCTTATGAAATCGAGAAATGAAATGTGTTCTCCAGGAGTAGCCTCATTTTCCGTCTTCGCATCAGCCTCTTTAATCGATTCATTCTCCAAAAATAAATGATATTGAGATACACATTCTTCAAGAAAATCCATCATGGATTTGAAACATTTCTTCCAACCAGTTAATGGAGAGAAACACTCTACAAGCCTGTCCACACGATAATCCAAATAGATCTCCTCAAGATCATCAAAAACTTCCAATCTATTCCTATTCCCAAATAATAGCAAATCCCCCAATGAACAAAAAGACTTCTGCTTCAGGTCCTTAATGTAAGGCTCTTTAACAAGTTTTAGGACACGCATGGCCACTTCTGCAACAGCAATGTTTGTTGGGGCAGAGGCAAGTGTTCTACAATTCATTCTTAACAGGGTATACAGCAATATACTGACAGTTTTAGTTTTTCCCGTACCAGGGGGGCCCCAAACAAGTTTGGCAGAAGACCTGTGATTGCACTGCACTGCAACTATAGAACCCAATACTGCAGCTGTTTGGGACTCATTAAGGGCTAATAATAACTTTCCATCAACTTTTTGGGCCCAAATGCTATTAATATGTGGAGAACAGAGATGACAGTTTTCTTCTACCTGCAATACCATAAAAGACCTATAAATCCACAGTTATTTGTATACATCATATAGATTTCTCACAAGCATTATAGGCCTTTAAATTACACTTTTTATCCTCCACATCACAAAAAGGTCTTTTAATGCTTGTAAATTTATCTCATGCCATCCCCTAGAAAAGTTGATTTGGAAAAACTAGTAAACAATTCTTACCACAGAATTGGGGCACAAAACTTCCTTGATGATCTCCAAGTTCCTAAACATGTGCAATGCCGTCCATATCCTAGTATTTGTTGTCATATTTGTCAGAAATACTGCAAAAAGTGAGTTCCTCATGCCCTCTTTCACCTCAATGGCCTTTGAGGTTTGGACCTTGAAATAACTAGATGTGTCATCATCTGCTGCAGCATTAGAATCTTCCACAAATTTAGTAACTAAAGCGAAAGTCCATGTCCTACCAAACCGTTCCAAGTCAGAAACAACTTCAGGTACAGCATCTGTCAGAACAAAAAGGTCAGAGCGCTTTGGACTGTATGGTTCTTTGCCACTTTCACTACAGCTGTTTCTCCAAGAATCAATCTTAAGGTGATATAAGAGTGACCCATGCGGCTTAGACTCCTCTAGAGAGATTACTTCAGCATAAGGTGCACCTGAGATAACCTCCATCCTCGAACACAACTCTGTACGAGTTTCTTCTATTAAAGGTAAGGTATAAGAGCCAAGATAATGCTCTACTGATTGAAAACATTCTGGGATCTTTTCCACCTAAAAAGAACAAAAAAAAAAATGGCTTAAGTTTAGACAGAGGCCAACAAAAGTCAACTGAAAACATTACATAATTGTTTAATTTATACCGCAAATTAACAGAAACTTCATGGAAAAAATGAAACTTCATCAGAAGATGAAAGTATTAGAAAAAATTGAGTAATTGGCAAACTAGCTACTGGTTGATGGACCTTAAAATTGAGTAAAAGAAAATGAATATATTTGCTCGTAAACACCCTACCCTTGTTTGCCAGTTTTCAAGGCTGAAGTATATCATTATGATTCTCCTCAAGTACTTGTCCAATGCAGATACATAAAAGCTGACTTATTCTCCTTCGCTTCTAGATGCATATGAGGGAATTTACAAATTTGACCGGAAATCCAAATATAAGTTTTGGAGGGGCTAGTAATTTCATAATGAGCTTACAAATGTTTCACTACTTACATTTAAAGTTTTAGAACTTTCCTAAACATAAACTAGAAAAAAAAAAAAAAAAAGCTAGTGAGAAATTAAATTTTCTAAAATATCTAGTAAGGAAAACTCACATTCTAATCCCTACTTTCAAATATAATTTCTTCATTAGTTCATAAGATTGCATGCATCAACTCGTTCTTTACCAATGTAGAAAACAGAAACTGAACAACCATTTCCATGTTTATAGTCTGGCTGGTCATAGGCTTATAGCTTTGTTCCCTTGTTTTCTTGTCATACATACGCGTCTTGCAACATGTCAATCTATTTCATTATAGAATAATGTTAGGGGGACATTATTTGCGGACCAACTTAGCAAACCACGTGATGTAAGTGGTCAAAACGTCTAACATGTCATGGACACATCAACTGCAATATCACATGGTTTGCTAATGTGGTCGACAAATAAGGTATTCCCCCACCCCCAACCCCACCCCTTCCCTTAGTGTTACTCTTCATCACACTAATATCACTTGTTATTTGCCACTTGCCCCTATTGGCAAGTACACTATTCCTTTTGCTAAGCCTATAAAGATTTAGATTGTTGCATTTCGATCGACTCACCCTTTTATATTAAACTAGTCAAGCATTGCAATACTCCATAACATTTTTTCTTTAGAATTTGTGAGTGCCCATTCTTAGTTCAGATACAGGGCACTAGATTACATAAAGCAGACCCCTTATTTAATTTTACAAAACCTAGAAATACTTACAAACAAGTAAATTTTCTAGGAAAAGTTTCAACAATATTAGAGCTACAAAACAAAATTTAACCGAAATGATAATGACCCAATTTTATTTTTTAGCTAATAAGATGATCATCAGCATTACAAAGTAAACAAACTAAAGAAAAGGATGAAAATGCAGGAATGTACAGAAACAGAGAGAAAGATATCTAGAGAGAGAAAGAGAGAGACCTTGTCTTTGTAAAGCTCTTCATTGAATATATCTTCAAGAGTCCAAGAGAACACCAACTCAATCAAATTTTTCTCAGGAGGTTTGCGTTTGTTATCAGAAGAAGAAGAAGAAGAAGAAGAAGAAGCCATTTTTCCCACCACTTCTTCACAGTAGTCTTGTTCTAGTTACACTTCCACTGCTACTTCAAACTTCTATCTGGTGTATTTGAATCAACATTACAAAACCAAAAGAACCCAAATATGAGACCATGAAGTTAGAGAGAGAAAGTCATAGAGAGAGAAACAGAGATTACTTAGCAGTCAAGAAATTAAGAAAGGAATAACAAAGTAAACGTCTAGTCTTCCTTCTCATTTCTCCATTACTAGGCTACCTTTTGATCTGAAAGAGACTTCCATTTGCCTTTCACAACAAAAAGAGGGGAAAAATGGATGAAATTTCGAAAGCAGAAACAGACCTTGAAAATTTCAGACGGAAAAAAAAAAATGAGGTGACTGAAAAAAAAAAAAAGACAGAGCGCCGTAGCTCTATATAGCTTATGGGAGAAGGTACGTACGTACGTACGGCATGAAGACCATACATGGAAACTACACTGTTGATCACTAACACCTAGATTATGTGTTAGCAATTTTCAAATGCTGCCACGTGTCAGTGTCTTGATCGTTTGGTCTTAAAAAATATCTTTTGAAAAGTTTGCGTGACGGAGGGCAGTTATTATAGTACATGCATATATACCATAGTCTCGTTTTTTTTTTTGCAATCGTACTGACACGTGGCAGACATGCAAGAAATCAAATTTTTTATACCATTTTCAGACCGTAGATAATAATCGATTTAATTGTAAATACGGCTGTGTAAGAAAATTGAAGAGTCTTCTCGTTGAAAAAGGCAGTCCTCGGGACCCTTGTTTATAGGAATCCTCAGTTTAATTAGAGAAGTTAATTTGATTGGATATTTCCACCCTACTTTTCACTTGGTCACCCAATTTTTTTTAAACAATAATTACACCGCTAATGATATTACATGAAGATGATCCGAAAGTTAATTTTTATAAACAATTTTTTTTTATCATTTAATTCACATAAATATAGTTTAAAAATAAGTTGGGTGGAAATATCTTACCTTTTAAAATTATTTTTCAAAAATTCATATTATACTAATGTAATTTTAGAGAAGATTGTGATGTAGCAACAAATTAATTACTATTTTATTTCAACCTGCTAAATTGGAAAGGAAAAATTCCTAAATATAAAGGTTTTGATTTGATGTTTCATGTTGCCACATAAAAACCTCCTAAAAAAACATTACTCCTATAAAATATGTTTAGGTTTTATATCATGGATACATGAAGCAATATAATCTTAATTTAGATATAAATCATCAATTATTTATTAATTATTTATATTTAAAAATATAATTAAAAGAATATGAACTTTAGATTATCAACATATTGTTTGAACCGATCACTTTACAAAAGTGGTGCCAGATGTTTATGTGGCAGGGTGGATCTCACTACTATGTAGATTAGCGACCCTTAAAAACAATTTTGAGAAGGGAAAGGTGGTGGATCCCACTCTACCACATAAGCATTTGACATCATTTTTGTAAAACAGTCGATCCAAAAAATATTATTATTAAATTATATCAATTGTCAAAATCGTAAAATAGTAATCAAGGGCGAAAGTAGTAGTTGGCTGTCCCTGGCTGGCTAGCCTGAGATAAAATGTGAAAATTAAGACTGATATTAATTGATCCATGAATATTCACATACAGTATATATTCTTAGATGTAAAATTTTGGAAGTTCCTTTTTTTTCACATCTTTCCTTCAATGATTATTCAAACAAAAAAATTTAAAAAATATTCAACAATTATTTACAAAAATAAGCAATATTATAAGGAAAAAAAAAGACCAAAAAGAGTACTTTTAACAGTTATTATGAAACACTTCACTACCAAGTAAAATAGTCGTACGATTCAACTAATAAACTAAAGATGTTGTTTAGAAAAAGAGTAGAATCAAACACTTTAAAAGATTGGATTTAAATGATTCAACACTTTAAAATATTATATTCCTATTTTAGTCATTATCAAATTCTTCCTCCAATTATAACGATGAATCATCAACCGAAAGAAAACCCACTTTGATGCACCTCATCTTTTATATTCGCCAAAAAAAAAAAAAAAAACTCATGCAGCACCATCATTCATCAAATTAATTGGCTTTTCATCTATACCATTAAAATCTCATGATCCTCAATTTATGTGTAGTTTGATATTCTTCATTTTTTTTAATCAAGATAAATTAGTGGTAAATGTTAGATTTTTAAAGTGTTAGCGGATTTTGAATTTAGGTTATCGTGAGTTTATTTCTCATCGATTTTACCATCTCTACTGAGACTTGAGAGGCACCTACGGTGTGATATTCTTAGAGATGGCAAAACACTACCCTACCTGCAACTCCTACTATAACCCTACCCACCAAATTACCCCTACCCTAAACTCATCAACCCGCTAGCTAGCTAAACAAGTTAGGGTTAATTAAACGTTTCTGACATGTTATCCATTCAACCCTATTAGGATTAAGATTGATCCTAACTCGTTTTCTTATTTTACAAAACAAATATATAAAATTAGTTAAAATTAAGGTTTGAAAAAATGACCCATTTAATAAAAAGCATACTAATTAAAATAAAAAGCATACTAATAATTAAAATCCAGAAAATGAAGTACATGTAGAGAGAGAGGGGCCATCAATGAAGAGAAAGAGAGACCTGATCGATGACACTACTAGTATTACTCCTCAGTGTACGAACGGGTAAATCTGAGTGGGAGTTATTGTGGAATGCTTAATGAAGGTTACCTCGAATCTGACTGATGGATTCAGCGATTCTTGAAGGACTGTCACTTCTTTCAGGGAAGGTCTTACAAGATGAGAGACGATTGGATGAGGAAGAGGAACGGAATATCCTTAGAGAGAGAAAAAGAGAGAGAGAGAGAGAGAGAGAGAGAGAGAGAGAG
>MVGT01002666.1:38298-50148 GCA_002174775.1 Macleaya cordata | reverse complement strand
ATTCATCGAAATTATTAATCTCACCATGCATGTTAAATATGATAAATTAAATTAATGATAAATCATGTAACTATAGATGTCAAACTTGTTGTTTTTAGGGCATAACCCCAACATAAGCTTGTTCTACTCCAGTTGTAAGTGGATCATCTGGTATATCTCTGCATGAAGGTGAAATTAGGTGCCTTGCAATACCTGACATTAACAAGGCCAGGCATAACGTTTGGAGTGAATTATGTCTCACAGTTTTATGCCTTAATTCCCCTAGAATAGGCCATGTTCAGTTAGTTAAAAGGATATTAAGGTATCTTAATTAAAGGTACTCTTGGATCAGTTATGTTTATTGGCAAAGGGGATCCAACCTTCATTAATTGCCTATTATTCAGACTCAGATTGGGCAGATGCTCTGAAACAAGGAGTTCACTTTTCTTGGAAAAACTCTGCTCTCTTGGTTTTCAAAGAAACAACCCACAGTGGCTAGGTCGACTACTGAAGCTGAACACAAGTGTATAACTTTTACTGCTTCAGAAATTTTGTGGATTTCTTATCTTCTTCAATAACTGTAGATTCATGTTGTTAAACCTTTTCTTCTACATTGTCATAAACAGGGAGCTCAAAATTTAACTCAGAATCCTGTATACCATGCTCTAACCAAGCATATTGAAGTGGACTCCTGATCTTATGTGGCACATTTTTTAGGTCTATATTATGTTTGGTTCACATAATTGAATTCTCTGTAATTGAATTACGAGGTAATTACCATGCTCCAACCAAGCATATTGAAATGGACTACCACTTCATTCGTGATCTTATTGCTAAAGGGGAACTATAGATTCAATATGTGCTTACAAATCTTCAACTTGCAGATGTTTTCACTAAGGGGTCGTTTGGTTCACATAATTGAATTCTCCGTAATTGAATTAGAGCATCTCCAATGCAATGTGGATGTGGTAAAATAAGACTGCCACATAGGAAAAATACACATCTTTCCATAAAAAAACTCTTCAAATACTAATGTGAACATACAATTTTAAGTTGAGTTGGCAATGAAATGGAATGCTATTGGTGGAATGGAAAGACACTAGTGTGAAAAACGAGGACATTGTGAAGTTGAATGTCTAATTCTTTCAAATTCTAGACATTCAACTTCACAATGTCCTCGTTTTTCACATCCATTCCACCAATAGTATTCCATTCCACTGCCAACTCAGTTTAAAAGTGTATCTTCACATTAATGTTTGAGGAGTTTTTTTTTAGAAATGTGTATTTTTCCTATGTGGCAGTCTTATTTTACCACATCCACATTGCATTGGAGATGCTCTTACAAGGTTATTGGGTCATTTCCTCCAACCAAATAATGGAACTTATGTGGAATTCAATTTCCAAGGAAATCATTTACTCCTAAAAGGTCCATTATAATTGCATTGTTTCAGAGGTGCAATTCAAAGGAATTCTTGGAATTGGTTTGTAATTCAAAATTGGAGGATATTATAGATAGGTCACAAGTTGTTCTCTAATTCCTGAACCAAATGGAACAAAAACCCGAACCAAACAACTTTTAGGAATTGAAGAAATGATTTCCAAGAATTCAATTCCAAGAAATCAATTACAAGTAATTGAATTCAAATACCGAACCAATTGACTCTTATAGCATGTTTGGATTGCAGGAATGGAATCACATTCCTGGGAATGTGATTCCAAGCTTGTGTTTGGTTCGCTGAATCAGGCTGGAATCACATTCCCAGGAATGTGAGATTCCCCCATTTAGGGGGAATAGCAATCCCGTGGGGGGAGGTGGGATTGCCATTCCCATTCCCCCGGAATCAATTATGATATTTTTTGAAGACAATCTTACCCTTACATATTTTCACTATTTACAAATACAATCCCAAACCATGTTTAGACACTTCAACCTCTTTTTTTTTCTTTTTCCTAATCGTGACTTCTTTCTAGATGAGAGAAAAATAAATAAAAGAAGAGAAGAAGAAGAGAATAAGATCGATAGATTTCCATTTGAGACATTCAACGAGTATAAGTTTCAATCTAACTCCATGCTTAAAAAGGTAAATAAACCAATATATATGAGTTATGAAAAAAATGAATTGATTTTTATTTTTTGATAAAGAATTAATTTTTTGTTTCAATGCTTGTATGAAAAATATGAATTAATTTTTTGTTTCCATGCTTGTTTTTAATAATATATATTTGGACGGAGTATAAAGGGAAAATTAGCCTCTTTTCGGATTCCTATTCCTGCATGAACCAAACACTAGAATAGGAATGTGGCAAGAATCATATTCATATTCCTTGTTGAACCAAACATAAAATAAGAGAATGTCATTCCCAGGAATAGCATTCCAAGAATCTGATTCCCAGGAATGTGATTCTATTCCGGCGATCCAAACATGGCATTAAGGGTATTATACCACAGAATGCCTTTGAAAGGAAACTCATGTACTGTTCCAATGCAAGAGTTTGAGCGAGGGGAGTGTAAAGCTAAAGAAGATACCAACTCAGCATAACAACCTAACTGTTTTCTAACAAACGGGTACATCAGTCTAACTACTTTCTCTATAAATAATTAGCTGGTAATCTTCTCATTTACAAGAAACAACTGCATCTCTAACTCTATTTAAACAAGGCAATATTTACATTTTTTATACAAACAAAAATGAAAGAGAAGTTGGATAAATGAAGTAACAATCCAAATATCACCTTTTGCACAAATGTTTAGTGACAGTTTCTTGTAACAAAACATAAATATAAAAGAAGTGTTCATGTTACCATCTATACTAGGTCGGTCTGAGAAGTACACACTTAGATACTATACTCCACCGTTTTGCCAAATTGGTAACAAGACTCAACAAGACCATCAATTTGGTTTCATTCTACACCATTAAACGTCATCTTTGATGATCCTCGATTTTTGTGCAGTGTTATCTCCATGAAAGGATGAGGGATTGAGACGAAAGGGAAACTTTACAGTTCCCTAACTTTTTTTTAACAACCCAGAAAAAGAAATACAAGTTGAGAGAGAGGAGAGAAAAAAAATAACTGCAACTGCTCTCCAGGAAATAGCATTAACAAGAAGAAGAAGAAGAAGAAGAAGAAGAAGAAGAAGAAGAAGAAAGCTCTTATTTCAGTTAGCTGCCCTAGAAGTTCAATCTGTGGCAAATTGAAAGTTGGGAAACCAGTAACCACAAAGGACGAAAGTTTGAACGACTCACCAGTCACTACCGCGACTCATCAAAAAATTAGACTGCCACTTACAACTTACAAGGAGTAGTCAATACGGATTTGGATGGACTCTCATAGATTCATGAAATGAGAGGGTGTATAGTTGTGGACTTTTATGAAGTCCATAGAAGTCCCATATTGTGGACTTTGTTGAAGTCCATGGAAGTCCCATGTGTATGGTTGTTGATTTCAAAATGGTGGATTTACGAGATGATGGACTTCCATGTACTTTTTTGAATATTTATGAAGAAAATTTGGGTTAGCTAAGTCCAACCAATATAGGTGAGATTTGCATGGACTTCTTCTCTCCTCTCTCTCTACTATAATAAATAATTATTAATTATTAATAAATCATAATGATAATATTTTATTAATAATTATAATTAAAAATAATGATAATTAAAAATATATTATATTATATTTTTAAATATTTAATAAATAATAATTATTATTATTTAATAATTAATAATAATAATTAATAATTATATTTTATTTTCATATTATAATCAAACTATTAATTTTTAATTATTAATTTTCATTATGATAATAACTTATACTTATTATAAAAATTATAAAATAATAATGAAAATACTCATGAATAATTATAATTAATAATAAATAAAAATAATTTAATAACTTATAATCATAATAAAATTAGTTAATATTTCTTTTGCTTTGGCACAAAAACTATAATAAGTTATGAACCTCAACAAGAGAAAAAAAGAAAGAAAAGAAAAGCCAATTCTACTTCTTTGAAAAATATTGCTGAGATTTGCAAAACTACCAATAATATTTTTTTATTAAATATTAAAATTGCTAGTACTAATATAATCATCATCATAATAAATATCAATAATTAAAAATTATATTGATTTATCAAGTTCACAGAAGTCTGTAGAAGTCCATAGACTCTATCATTACAAGTCCACAGAAGTCTGTAGACTTTACAATACTGTATTAGGTGGATTTTGGTCCGCCTACGTAACACTCTCTCATTAGTCCAGGTGGCGACAACCAAGCCACATGGACACCACTCTCATTGGTCTACGTGGCGGCAACTAATTAATTATGTCGGTGGCCTACTGGCCTCTATATGTCTAGTGGTGGTGTTTTACTCTACGTTTAGTAGTGGAATCTTTTCAAACAGCTGATTTGAGTCCCATTACGGTTAGAAAATCATATAAAGTCGTAATTTGGTGCACGCCCAAGTCACACAATTATTTTTTGACATATTTACCCTCACGTGGGTATCACGTGGGTTACTCAACAAAATATCATATTTATAATTCTTAAAACGGAAAATGTAAAAAAAGTCCTTATTTTTTAGGGGACCAATGATTTTAATCCCTCACTAAAATACTTTTATAATTTTAATCCTTATTTTTTAAAACTTTATGATTTTAGTCCTTAAAAAATTATAGTGTTATGATTTTAGTCCCTAAAAATTTAAAAAATGTGTAAACTAAGTTTTAAAAAATGCCTAAGATACCCTTGTTCACTTTTTTTTTTTAAACTGGAAAAAAAGTGCAAGTCTGAACTTGCACTTGCAAGTCTGAACTTGCACTTTTGAAAAATTTCAGATTTGGACTGCCGGTGAGGAGTTCACAGCCGCCGGTCGCCGGAGAAAAGGTCGTCGGTCGGAGGTCGGCCGGCCGCCGGAGAGTCGGTCGCCGGAGAGGAGGTTGCCGGTCGCCGGAGTGGAGGTCGCCGGTCGCCGGAGTGATGAAGTCGACCGTTAATGATTTTTAGATATGGGATATATTTGGAATAAAATGTTTTTAAAGGTTAGTATTGTCTTTTTAAAAACTAAGGACTAAATTCACAAATGTTTTTAATCCAAGGGATTAAAAACATAAGGGTTATAAAAATAGGGACTAAAATCACAAAACCCCTTCTTAAAATACCCACGTTTTAAGTTGTACTCACTTGGAATCTAGATTCCACGATCCAACGGTCATTAGGCCCCCAAAAATCGATCGTTTCTCTAACGGTCGTATCCTTCTTCTCCATTTTGGGGATTTAGGGTTCTATAAATATGGTTTAAATCATGAAGTCTCACTACATCTAAATTTGAAACCACTTAAAGTTAGGCAGTTAACCATCTATCGATCATCTGGACAATGGGTGGCAGTGACAATTCAAGTATATGCAGCAAGGTATGAACATTTGTTAGCTTACTTTGATCGAAGCATATGATGCTTCAAAGATTTGCATATTTCACAGCTTCGGTTCTTCAATAATGGCGTCAATAAGGACTAAAGTTTAATATTAGTATTTACAATAGGGACTTATATCTTAATTTGCTGATCGATTTTTTTTTTTTTTTTTGTAGTGTCTCTGTAAGTTGTTGAAGAAAACCGGGACAACTATTAATTAATAACTCGAAACTGGAATACTCCAAGGCACGTATAGACGCTATCTTTTAAGAGATGTTTCTCCCCTTCCGGTAGAAACCGCGATGTCACTTTGGGGTGGAAAAGAAAATCTCTCTCAGGATACAATGGAGGTCGTTGGATTCAATGTGTGACTAATTGATCAAACCAAAGAATACACTCTGAAAATGAGACTGATGATGCCTAATGCGAGATGAAGAAGATACGAATTTTGTTATGTCTTAGGAACTGGTTGAGGGTCGTATTTATAGCTTCAGTAGTGTCTTTTAGTCATGACTGTTGGGCTACCAATGGTTGTCACCAACGGTTATCTCTCTCAGGATACAATGGAAGTCGAACCCCGCGAGGGGGCTCCGCCCCTCGACCCCCGTTCGAACAACATAACCAGAAAACAATGAATTTTAATGAAAATATCTAACATGAGTTGACATGCCAACTGTGACTCTAACGTGCACTTAGCCCCGACGTGCCCATTTATTTATACACAATGCAAGGTAAGCAAGTGCATTGGAGTTCGCAAGTTATTGATTTTTGGCACTGCAAAGAACCCAAACTGGATGTTTTTGAAATGTCAAGATTTAAATTGCGGTAGTTTTTAATAGTTAGATGATGCTATTTTGGAGAGCACTGGTGCTGTGGGTTGTAGTTCCACTCCAAAACAGCATAGGCCTCTTGGTTGTTTTGGATGTAGTGAAACAGACCATTGGAAGAACAAGTGTCCGTGGGTTGGTGCTCCATATAGGAATGAAGAATGTAAGGGTACTAGATCAGTGAAGATTTCAAAGTGGGAAGGTCACGAAGGTGTAAAATACGTTGAATGCAACAAATGTGATGACACTCGGTGGTTCAGTGAAGCCTTGAAGTTGAAAGAGGCCCCCAGGTCTAGCAGTCGCCTGCCTGCTCGGATAGTCATTAACACCTCACTTGAGGATTTCTGTACTAAATTCCAGACTAATATTAACTTCAAAAAAGATTGAAAGTTGTATATGGTGATTATAGTGGTTGTACCTGCTTAATACTAATAGTGTACCTGTTGACTACTAGCAAGTAATAATATTACAATTTCTCATAACAGTAGTCATTGTCATTCATTTTTAATTAACAACATCCAAATTAGTATATGGCTTAACCATATCCAAAAACTAAACAGCATCCAGAAAAACCACTTATTGGGTTGCATCTAACAAATCCCAACCTATACAAAAATTATAAATATTACCACCCTGTAATGTTTTCATCCCATACCCTGCATTAATCACTTAGATATAAACCCATTTACAAAATACCATTCCAAACCCAAAACCATCCTCCAGAGCATAATACAAATTCACAAATACCAAATCATAAAATGAGATAAAGTGGCCATCGATAAAGTCCAAAAAATGAACAGCAGCACAGCTAATCACAACCTACACATGACTGCCAGTTGCCCTCATCGGCTGCAGCTTTTGTCTAAAAGCACTACCAGTCTGTGAAGTCCCAGCAGCAAAGTTATTGGGCATATATCCATGCACTGACATAAAGTTGGCAGTAGTTTGAGCTACTGCTTCTGTTGCTGACATTTGAGGTGGTTGGCTAGTTGATTCACTAACCACTTTCTCACCTAAATAAACAAATACATGTTTAGGTTTTGATGTTTTGTTCTGCATGCGTTTATAAATCATATATGTAGGTGCAAAAGTGGGAAACCTTAATATTACCTTTGGGTCTCTTATGCCTTGGTTGTTTTATTTTGCCATCTTTAGGACCACATTTGCATGACCTCCTATTATGCCTATATCGACCACATAAAGTGCATTTCCTTCGAATCTTCAATCCCTTTGATGGCTCATCATAAGCCCAGATCCTTTGTTTCTTAGACCTTCCAACACCCCATGCAACCAATTATAAGTAATTTGATCCACCTTTCTGATCTGACATGCCCAATCCTCATATTGGGACTTAGTGTAAGCCTTTGCTGCCCCCCAAGCAAGATGCATCAAGTGATCACCTTTGAACTTTTTCTTGAAATTCTTGTAGTAGTGTCTGAAATAATACTTGTGTGGGTTCTTCTTAAATAACTTTTTAACTGCTTCAAGTAAACCTTTATGTCTGTCTGGCACAAACGATACCTTGGGTAGATGTTTTTTAATGTGTCTCTTCATAATCATAAGAAACCCATGCCATGCTTCATAACTCTCTTCACTGTAGATGTAGATGGCAAGTGGAAAAAGTCTATTATTTTCATCCAAAGTTGTTGTTGCAAGACAAATACCCCCATATTTTTCCTATAAAAAATATCCATCCAAACCAATCAATGGCCTACAGCCATTGTCAAAGCCATCTAGAAATGGCTTGAAGGCTATACACATTCCTGTAAACCTATTTTCATCTGGTTCTACATAACAAGTTGCAATACTCCCTGGATTAGCTAAAATCATCTGCCTAACCAACTCTGGTCCTACCTTATACCCCTCTTCATAAATTCTATATATCCTCTCCATAGCTAGTTTCCTTGCTCTACAAGTAACCCAGTAGCTAATGTCAACAGTAAACTCTCTCCAAAACTCATCAATAATGTGGCTTGGCTTGTAATCTCTGATCTTATGTGCCCGGATTGCATCTTCCAGCTCTTCAGCAACAAACCTATAAGTCACCATATTGTTGGTAGAATTGCCTGATTTCCCACAGTTATGCTCATCAACAAACCTCTTAAGCTTAAAAGTAGTCTCACCAGCTTTCTTACTTGCAAAAAAGAACCAAGGACAGTCTTGTACACACTTGGCTCTAACTCTAACATTATCATTCTTAACAAATTTTGCCTCAAATTCTCTCCTCACTGCATACACCCTCAATGCTCTTCTGCAATGGACCTTAGTCTGCCACTCCATACCAACCCTCAGTACATCAGGGTATTGTACATTCTTACTTTGCTCTATTGACTCATCATCATCATAAAGATCATCAGTTTTCTCTCCTACACCATTAAATTCCTTAGAAGGTCGTGGATCCACATCAACTACCTCCTCTGCTGGTGAATCACTACATTGTACATCAGGCTTCAGGGAAGTGTCTGAATCATCATCATCATCATGGTCATCATGATCCTTGGAAGGATCATACACATAATCACTTGATGAGTAACCACTGCAGTACTCCTCTTCTATAGGTATCTCATCAATATCTGGGTTGAGTCCATCCGGGTCAGGAAGCCAACCAAGCTCTTTGGTAGATCTATCACATAAGGTGCACTCACATTGTGCTCTGGCTCAACCGCTGCTTTCTCTGTAAGTTCTTCATGTGCCATCACCCTCCTCAACAGCTGCTTTCTCTGCAAGTTCTTCATGTGCCATCACTTTTGCCCAAAATTCTTCATCATCATCATCTGCAAGGTTTTCAATTGTGTCATTCTTTTTATCATCTGTTGAGCTATCATCTGCCATTTCTTCAACTGGCTCTTCACTAGGAGCCTTACTGCCCACACTCACATCTGCTTCCCATAGTTTTCTTTTTCTACTCACTATAGTACCAGTAGGCGACTTGTACTGCCCTTTTGCGCATACCTTTGTCCTTCTTACAGTCTTTGGAGTAGCCTATGGATGTAATGATGACTGCTCTGGAGTACATTGTGGCTGCACCTCCTGACTTGTTTGGACTGGTGTGAGAATAGGTTGAGGTTGAGATACTCTTTTAGTAGCTACCCTTTTAGGTACAGCCTTGTGGTCCAGCTATAAATGTGGCCTACCCTTATGGTCCAGTTCACCAGACAACCACCAAGCACTCAAATCCTCATCAGTTTTCAATATATCTTCACACCACTAATCAAACCAGTAAAAACCAAAGTGTATTGCTTCAATCTCCTCTCATACTTATCCATATCAGTAATCAGTCTTGACATTGATAGTATATCACCACAATAATCCTTCAGCATTAACACATTCCCCCAACCATAATCAACCATTCTCCAACCACTATCAAACACAAGTTGGTCTCTCCAACGTCCATCATAATGAATTATTAGGTTCTTAGACATAGAACCCTCCCTATGGCTGTCATTAACCAAAACAAATGTGGATGCACACACATGTGAAATGACTCAATGAGTCCAATAATAACATCCCAAAAACACAAACTTGAACAGTATAAGGCAATAATACTATATGTGCATGCAATACCCTACTGTTAAGGAATTTAACGGAAAAAAACCCCAAAATATATTGTGATTAACTAAAAATTGAGAGCAGGTGCATTTGAACCCTAAATCCCCAAAATATCTGTCTCAAATAGTAATGGATGTCACCATCAACATCAAACAATCTTTGAAATCTAAGAATGCAGTTAAAATTCGAAACCCTAATCGTATTGTAGTTAGGTAGAAATGAAGGGTTTGCATTTCGAACCCTAAAACCACAAAAAATTAGTGTTAAAGATGAAGCTAATTCATGGCAGTCACCACCATCATCAGTGATCATAAGAAATCTCGAAAAAAAAAATCAAGATTAAACCCTAACTGTAATTATCTGCAAATGAAGTCCATTTGGAATTTACAACCATCACATCCCATAAATCAATGTAAAATAAGAAGATGAACTCAGAAACATACCGGGATTGGGGTTGCTCTGCCGCCATGCTCGTAACTCGGACCATCAACACGATTTTCTGACGAAGGAATAAAATCAACTCAGTGGTTGCAAACAACGACTTCTTCCTCTTCTATTCGCCTGAAATCTCACAAACCTCCACTTTGAAACTCACTTAACAATCTAACCAGACGAAAAAATCCTAACTCTACCTCAGTACTTCTTCCGAACCCTGTTTCATTCCTTCCCGCTCTTGGAATCTTAAGGGGTAGGTAAGTTTGATGGGACATGATTGGTCCTTGCACAAATACAGACCGTCGATTGTCTGCTCAAACCTTAGCCGTCTAGATCAAGTTAGGGATATTTTGGAGATTTAAATAAGTAGATCATGTGAGGTCGTACGTGCAGGTACATATGTCACAAAACCCACGTGTGACATGAGCGTGCACAAGATAACGACCCCCTAATGTTTTTCATCCAAAAAAGGACTCTAATCAGCTGTTTGAAAAAAACGGGGACCAACCCCTAATTACTAATTGAAAACGGGACTAAACCCTAAAAGTCCAATCTTTGTATTATGGTAACTTGGGCATTAGTCCTTATAAATTTTTTTCGAGTCTTTTGACAAAGAAAACCGCTGGATTAAATAAATGGGGTTTTAAACTTCCCTGTTGGGCTGCCACCACCAACAGATGACATGTCTAATCAGTAGGTTGTTACCTTATTTAGTGTCAAATTTGATGAAGGATAATGGAAATGATTGGGATCATACTTTAATTTTAAGCCTTTTTTATGAGCAAGTTTGCCAAAAAAATTTAAATATAAGAATCCCTTTGACTAGACAAGATCAGCTGAGATTGCCTTATACTAAAAGTGGATAATTCTTTTTCAAATCAGCCTATCATGTTATAGCTGAATCTAATTACTTGCATAATTCTGATCATGAATCTACCTTATGGAAGCAAGTATGGGGGCAGTGATTCTTTACAAAAGGTGAAACTTGATCTGAAAATATGTTGCAGGAATTCTTCCCACTAAGGCAAAAATTGGTGCTATCATTTCAGACCTTGATCTTCAATGTTCTATGTGTATAGGGAGTAATGTAGAAACAGTTAAACATATCATGTTTGGCTATCCTCTCTCAAAGGTTGTGTGGTTTTCACTCTCATTAGCTTATATAATTCAAGATGCTCAACAACAATCCATTTATGAATGGATATCTTCTTAAATTCAGCAACCTTCACTTAATTACAGGCATTTCTGTAGCACCCCAATATTTTATTAGTGTATGAGATCTACACTTAACATAATTAAGTGTAGTAACCTAATATTTTTATGGACTTGGGCATGAGTTTATGAGATTAGATGGTCTAACCCAATATTTGTGTGATGGACTTGAGCATGAACATGAATCTATAATTAAGTGGGCTAGGCCCATCTTTATTTTCTTTGGGTTAAAACAACCCAACATGTTATATGTTATTTATAAAATTCGTATTTGTGTCTGTCGGTATACTTTGGACCCAATTTTGGACCTCCTATGCTCCGAATTGAGCTTGGGCTATTTTCAATGAAGTTGTATCTCTTTGAATCTAGTTTTTAGAATGGTATGGCTCGTGATATTTGGACTTACGATCTGTGAGTTATGGTCATTACAGTAAACC
>MVGT01002666.1:16754-37638 GCA_002174775.1 Macleaya cordata | reverse complement strand
TTTTTGAACAAATCATGTAGGTAAGAAAATCTATCATCTTTGTTTATTAGATCATGAAATCTATTTAAAATTATATTTTATGATGGAATAGTGTGGTGATTTGAGATCTAATGCAAGATAAAATATGGTGAATATGAAAGTGAGATGATTTAATAAAATCAATGGTCAGTAAGCCCTAATGGCTTTCCACGAAAATGTGGTTCCCGCGGAAGACGATTCTTGATAATCATTGTTGGCTCACCGGAACAAGCCCTGACTGGTAAGATTAATCAAAAACATTAATCTGATATTTGTGACAGTTTGTACATAAATAAAAACGTGGCTAAAAAACCCTGGAAAACACAAACAACAAAGGTTTTGTGAAATTTTAGTAACACTGCAGAGTTTTCAGCAACACTTTTAATTGAAAAACGTGGATTCTGCTATTGCATATGTTTTGTTACATTTTTAAATGTGTTTCCTCATTCATACATGTTTGAATCTATTATTTTTGGTTAGTTTTCTACTGAGCTTGCTCAACCCGATAATTCTCCCCCCCACAGAGTTCGAGGAGGGTGTTGGAGCGTAGATCGTAAATTTGACGATCGTGGAAGGACTTACTTTCTAGCATAATTTGTAGGTGTGCTTAATTTGTTTGATCAACTACTTTATGTATTATATCACAGGGATTTTAGGATGCTTTAAGTTTTATTTTGGTTTGGAGAATGGTTTTATATGTTGGAATTGTAACTTTTCAAGTTTGATTTTGAACTCAAAATCTGATAGTACTGTGTTGTTTGAATTGTTTCTCTTAATTTTGAGATCGAAATGATGTTCCGTCAGTTGGATTATTTTCTTAATAAACTCATTTATTTCCTCCTAAAATTTTATAATTTTTGGATTACTTATGTTCTAGATTTGATAGGGTTAAACATCATATCTCGTTGCTGGATTTCTGTTGTCAATACAGATAGACCCAGTTAAAGTAGATTTTATAGTATGTTATCGTTTCCAAATTGAAGAACTTTCTTCTGTGATATTTTAGATCTATTTGTCTATTTTCGTTTAGTTTTGGAATGACTTAAAAATAATTTAAGATGAATTATTTATATACAAAATAACAGACCTGATGCATTTTCTGGACAGATTACTATATGTCTAAAACACCTATTAGTTTGCATAAACCTTTTGATTTACTTTATTCAAACTTAGTTAACCATGAATTAACATTTAACTACTCTTTTGAGTTAATTTTGTTTACCTATTATGGTTGAATTTTATGGAATAGAGAAAAAGAATTACCAAATTTTGTTCTTACAATGCCTATAATTATGTATCCTTCTAATACTCTTCTTTTCAAGTTTAATGATTTAAGTTGGATTATAAGATTGGAAAAGTGGGGTGTTACAGTTTGGTATCAGAGCTTATGCTCTAGATCTTTTTAGAACTTGTGGGATGTGTTTTAAAAAAAAGAGAAAAAAAAAGGAGTACTTTATATTTTATGGTGTATCGAATTTATCGATTGTTAGTATAATGATTTATCGATTGTGAATACAATGATTTATCAAGTGTTGATTTACTTACATAAAAGCAAGTATATATAGAAGTGTTTGTATAAAAAAAATTGTATTGAAGAAACTATTTTCTTAGTGTATCTAACTCTTTTTTTTGAAATTGTCTCTAATATTTGATGTTTAGGTACTATGAAAAGAAAAAAAAAACTTACTTTGTACGAATGATTATGTATAGAAAATATACATAATTATATGTAAATATACACTACTTGTTTGAGTTTATCTTTACGAAAATAAAGATAAAATTTTTTTTGTTGTTGTTTGATTTGAGTTAGTAATGTCTATTTTGGGGTAAGGGTAAATAACTAAAAACCTTATTATTAAAGAACTATGTGTACTAGTTAATTAATACTAGGATTGTTTGTTGAGAAGATAATATAGTTGTTCCTTCTGAAGGAAATGGCACGAGGACAAGCACGTCGCTTAGCCGATGTTTACGTGGCAACGGGAGCGGGAAGTGAAGCGAACCGTGAAGAACAACAAGATGAGTTAAGGGCTAGGACCCAACGATTAGAAAATAACATGGACAGAATTGTTGATGCACTTGGAAGAATTACAAATAATATGGAAGCGAACCAACAACAACCACATAACCCACAACAACCCAACCCAGCTGTAGAGGTGGAAATCAGACAAACTAATGCTTTGAAAGAATTTCAGAGATTACAACCTAAGGAGTTCAAAGGAACCGAGGATGCAATACAAGCAGAAAAATGGCTAAAGAATATGCAGAAGAAATTCACAGCTATGGGAGCTGCGGAGGAACATCGTGTCAAATTAGCAACCTATATGTTTGAGGGAGAAGCAGACCATTGGTGGGAATCTATCACTCACACTCATGAGGTAGAAACAATGACTTGGGCGGACTTCGAAGAAATATTCTTAAAACAATACTTTCCTGAAACAACAAGAATCCAAAAGAGCATCGAATTTATGGAACTTGTTCAGGGAGAAATGTCAGTAACCCAGTATGAGAAAAAGTTTACAGAATTGTCACGTTATGCACCTCATGTTATCTCTACTGAGTTACTTAAGGCACATAAATTTTAGGGAGGACTGAAGTATGTAATCAGAAATAAAGTAGTACCCTTTCGTCACGACACTTATGCCAGTGTCGTAGAAACTGCCCGAGCCATTGAAGCTGACTGGGAAAGCAGTCAGAAAGAGAGAGAACAACGTGGGCAAATAAAAAAACACAAGCCAAATCCAAAACAACCTCAACGTTCCCAAAACCATCGAAGAACCCAGCCACAATCTCAAAATGAAGGACCTCGTAAATGTTGTAGATGTGGACAAGAGGGTCACATCGTAAGAGATTGTCCACAACCACCACGTGGGCAGGATGCCAGGCCAAATAACCAGCACCAACAAGGACCATACGTTCGTCAACAAAACAACCAGGGCCGACCTCAAATTCAACAAAGGACTAACATTCAACCTTATCAACCAAGGCCACAACAACAAGTTCAACAACGAGTACAGGGGTATGTCAATCACCTTGCACCACCGGATGTAAAAACCGAGAATGCTGTTATTGAAGATAGATTTCTTGTTTACAGTTCTCGGACACGAGTTTTGTTTGATTCTGGTGCTACACATTCATTTATGTCTGTGCATTTTGCTGCATCATTGGGTTTAGAACTTGCATCATTAGGATACAATCTACATATTGCATCTCCACTTGGGAGAACCATTGTTTTGACTAAGGTCTGTAGAGATTGTCCAATTGTACTCGCTGACCGAGAGTTGACAGCTGACCTCATTCTAATGAGAATGGTGGATTATGATGTCATTCTCGGAATGGATTGGTTATCCTATTATTATGTTACTCTCGATTGTTTCAAGAAGATGGTTAGTTTCACTGCATCGGATGAAAAAAAGATATCTATCCAGGGAAATAGGGAGAAGATCTTTGATCCAACATTACCATGCATAAGAAGACGTAGAGAAACTGAAGAACAAAGAGCACTACTCGCCTATTTAGCTGACGGAGAAAACACGATGGTAGCTGATGAACACACACCTATTATACGTGAATATATGGACGTGTTTCCTGATGAATTACCTGGGATACCCCCACCAAGAGAGATCGAGATCGTGATCGATGTTCAACTGGGAACAAAAGAAATTTCGATACCAACATATAGGATGGCGCCGTTAGAGTTGAAAGAACTGGAGAAGCAATTGGAAGAGCTACAACAATTAGAATTCATCCGACCTAGTGCATCGCCATGGTGAGCACCAGTCTTATTCGTAAGAAAAAAGGATGGATCAATGAGGCTATGCATTGACTATCGACAGCTAAACAAAGTGACAATCAAGAACAAGTATCCACTCCCGAGGATCGACGACCTATTTGATCAACTAAAGGGAGCTAAGTACTTTTCGAAGATTGATCTACGATCAGGCTATCATCAACTACGAATCAGAGAGGAGGACATAAAAAAGACGGCATTTCGAACGAGATTCGGCCACTTTGAGTTTCTAGTGATGCCATTCGGATTAACAAATGCACCTGCAGCTTTCATGGATTTGATGAATAGAGTATTCCGACCATACCTAGATCGTTTTATCATAGTTTTCGTGGACGATATTCTCGTATATTCTAAAACAATAGAAGAACACGAAGAACATCTAAGAATTGCCTTGCAAACACTTAGAGAGCATCAATTGTATGCTAAGAAGAGTAAGTGTGAATTTTGGAAGAGAGAGGTATTGTTTCTTGGACATGTTATCTCAGAACATGGGATTGCAGTAGATCCAACTAAGATTTCAGCAGTCCTAGGTTGGGAGCAACCTAAGAATGTATTTGAAATCCGAAGCTTTCTGGGTCTAGCAGGCTATTATCGACGTTTCGTCGAGAATTTCTCTAGACTAGCAGCACCACTCACACATTTAACCAAGAAAGGAGTTAAATTTGAATGGAGCCTTGAGTGCGAAGAATCTTTCGAAGAGCTGAAACGGAGACTCACTTCAGCACCAATCTTAACCACACCAGAGCAGGGAATCGGATACGTAATCTATTGTGATGCTTCACACAATGGACTTGGCGGAGTACTTATGCAGAGTGGAAAGGTCGTGGCTTACGCTTCAAGACAACTAAAGAATCATGAGAAGAATTATGCGACGCATGATTTGGAATTAGCAGCCGTAGTTTTCGTACTGAAGTTGTGGAGACACTACCTTTATGGCGAGAAGTTTGAAGTTTTCTCAGATCACAAAAGTTTGAAGTATATCTTTACCCAGAAAGATTTGAATCTGAGACAAAGGAGATGGCTAGAGTTCCTCAAAGATTATGACTTTTCGCTAAATTATCATCCTGGAAAGGCGAATGTGGTAGCAGATGCATTAAGCAGAAAGAATCATGGTACATTAGCAACGATCCAGTTACTAGAGATCGTAGCTGGTTATGATCTCCAAGTGGAAAGAGGAACCACAAATGCATATCTATCACACATGGTGGTGGAACCTATAATAATTAAGCAAGTGGTGGAGACACAGATGCATGATGCCGAGCTTCAGGAGATTCGAACAAAGATTGGAACACTAGAACCACCGGAGGGTTGGACTCAGAGAGCAAATGGTGGATTGCAGTACAAAGGAAGATTATATGTACCAGACAATGACAAGTTGAAGAAAGAGATTCTGACGATGGCTCACGAATCGACGTTCTCGATACACCCTGGTAGTACAAAGATGTACTTAGATCTAAAACGACAATTCTGGTGGAAAGGGATGAAGAAGGATGTGGCACTTTTTGTTTCAAAGTGTCTTATTTGTCAACAAGTGAAGATAGAACACAAAAGGCCAGCGGGACCGTTGAAATCACTAAAAGTTGCAGAATGGAAGTGGGACTTCATTACCATGGATTTCGTCAGAGGACTACCAAAGACTAGGCAACGTCAAGATAGCATTTGGGTGATAGTTGACAGACTTACTAAAGCTGCTCATTTTTTGGCAATTAAGAAAATAGACTCCATTGCAACGTTGAGCGCATTGTATGTCAAGGAGATTGTGAAGTTGCACGGTGTACCAATGTCAATCGTTTCTGACAGAGATCCTCTTTTTACATCAAAATTCTGGGAAAGTTTCCAAAACGCAATGGGAACCAAGTTGAATATGAGCACTGCATACCATCCACAAACAGATGGCCAGTCAGAGAGAACTATACAAACCTTGGAAGATATGTTACGAGCTTGTGCTATTGATTTTCAAGGAAGTTGGTGCGACCAATTGCCATTTGTTGAGTTCTCTTACAACAATAGCTATCATTCTAGTATTGGTATGCCGCCTTACAAAGCGTTGTATGGAAGGCCTTGCAGAACACCCTTGTGTTGGGCAGAAGTAAGTGAGAGAAGCGTTATGAGACCAGAAGTTATCTAAGAAACAACAGAAAAGATAAGAATCATTAAGGAGCGTTTGCGTGCAGCACAAAGCCGTTAGAAGAGTTATGCCGACAATAGGAGGAGACCACTTGATTTCCAAGTAGGTGACCATGTATTCTTAAAAGTTAGTCCTTGACCTGGGATTAAGCGCTTTGGGAAGAAGGGAAAACTTTCACCACGATATATAAGACCATTCGAGATTCTAGATCGAATTGGTGAAGTTGCATATCGGCTTGCTTTGCCACCACAGCTAGCCGAAATACACAATGTATTTCATGTTTCTATGTTGCGAAAATACCACGCAGATCCTTCATATGTCATCGACTGGCAGAAAGTGCAACTTAGTGAGAATGTTTCATATGAAGTGAAACCCTTGCGTATTCTTGATACCAAGGTTCAGGAACTCCGTAGCAAGACTATTCGATATGTCAAAATGCAATGGCAACACCATAGACCAGAGGAAGCAACTTGGGAACTAAAATCTGAGATTCAAGCCAAATATCCAGAGTTATTCACAGGTAATTGATTAAAACCTACCTTCATTTTAAATTTCGGGACGAAATTCTTTTTAAGAGGTAATGATGTAGCACCCCAAAATTTTATTAGTGTATGAGATCTACACTTAACATAATTAAGTGTAGTAACCTAATATTTTTATAGACTTGGGTATGAGTCTATGAGATTAGATGGTCTAACCCAATATTTGTGTGATGGACTTGAGCATGAACATGAATCTATAATTAAGTGGGCTAGGCCCATCTTTATTTTCTTTGGGTTAAAATAACCCAACATGTTATATGTTATTTATAAAATTCGTATTTGTGTCTATCAGTATAATTTGGACCCAATTTTGGACCTCTTATGCTCCGAATTGAGCTTGGGCTATTTCTAATGAAGTTGTAGCTCTTTGAATCTAGTTTTCAGAATAGTATGGTTCGTGATATTTGGACTTACGATCTGTAAGTTATGGTCATTATAGTAAACCATGTGCATATGGACTAACATTAAGGAATAATGTTTGTTCACCCAAAACTTTTGATTTAGACCACAAGATCATTTTGATTGATACATGTCTTCATATCATTAAACAAGGGGCATAAGTTACATCAAAGTTTTTGTACACAAAACCTTATCTATAAAAATTAGTTTTTGTTATTAAACATATATCACAACCACTAGCTAATAATGCATACACTACCATTACAACTCACCACCACTAGCTAATGATGGATGCACCATCACCTCTAGCTAATAATGCATACACTACCATTACAACTCACCACCACTAGCTAATGATGGATGCACCATCACCTCTAGCTAATAATGCATACACTACCATTACAACTCACCACCACTAGCTAATGATGGATGCACCATCACCTCTAGCTAATAATGCATACACTACCATTACAACTCACCACCACTAGCTAATGATGGATGCACCATCACCTCTAGCTAATAATGCATACACTACCATTACAACTCACCACCACTAGCTAATGATGGATGCACCATCACCTCTAGCTAATAATGCATACACTACCATTACAACTCACCACCACTAGCTAATGATGGATGCACCATCACCTCTAGCTAATAATGCATACACTACCATTACAACTCATCACCTCTAGCTAATAATGGATGCACCACCACCACTAAAATAATGGTTCCACTACCATTTTCCCCATCATAATTGAAAACCTTTTGGAAGCCTATATAAGGAGGCTTAAACCAAATGAAAATGAGTACCTTAAAGAAGTTTTCTCCATTTTTATTCCATCTTCTAAACCATTCAACATCAAGCTTATTTACTTCTTCAAACTTTAAACCTTATTTTTCCACCATTAAACCTATACAAAAAGAAGGGTGTTTCAACTAGAAGAGGTATTTTTTCAACATCAAAAGAGGAGATTTTCAATTTGAAGAAGAGGTATTTTTCAACATCAAAAGAGGAGTTTTCATACTAGTATTGGAAGCAAATCAAGGTAGGGATCGAAACCCTAGTATAAAACCTATGTTCTTGATTATATTGTTTTTGAACAAATCATGTAGGTAAGAAAATCTATCATCTTTGTTTATTAGATCATGAAATCTATTTAAAATTGTATTTTATGATGGAATAGTGTGGTGATTTGAGATCTAATGCAAGATAAAATGTGGTGAATATGAAAGTGAGATGATTTAATAAAATTAATAGTCAGTAAGCCATTAGGCTTTCTACGAAAATATGGTTCCCGCGGAAGACGATTCTTGATAATCGTGGTTGGCTCACCGGAACAAGCCCTGACTGGTAAGATTAATCAAAAACATTAATCTGATATTTGTGACAGTTTGTACATAAATAAAACGTGGCTAAAAAGCCCTGGAAAACACAAACAACAAATGTTTTGTGAAATTTTAGTAACACTGCAGAGTTTTCAGCAACACTTTTAACTGAAAAACGTGGTTTCTGTTGTTGCATATGTTTTGTTGCATTTTTAAATGTGTTTCCTCATTCATACATGTTTGAATCTATTATTTTTGGTTAGTTGTTATGGGTTTCCATTGTCTAATTACAAAGAATTTTTTTTTTTGAATTTAATTTTGTTGTCTGATCTCATTTTAAAGATCTTAAAAAATATTTTCTAAAAATATAAATTTGGCAAAAATCTAAATTGTATATTAAAAGTTATTGCATTTTAAAAATATTATTTTCTCGTTCTGCCACGTCATCGATCCCCACAACAAAAAATTGTTAGAAGTTTACAATTATAGCAAATGAAGGGCAGTTTAGGTACAAAAAATTTAATAATTTTAAAATAAAAGAAAGAACTAACCCTTTGGTTACATAACGGAAAAAAAATAGGGATTAGGCTTATAAAACAAAAAATGCTTGTCCTCTCCATAAAATCCTTATTAATGGAGGGTTTTCAGCCTAATATTGTATATATAATATAAATATATATATATTATATATTATAAAATACTCAAGGCATCATAGAAAAATTCTACGACACCTATATAATATATAATAAAATAATAGAGGTATGCCCCTGCCAAGACCACGTTCAACTTCACTGTCCATTGTCCATGGCTGCAACTGGCTTTCCAGCATTCATGAAGTCATTCATTCACCATGGCAAGAGCATTCTCATTCAATGAAAGGGAGTAGTTCGGAGCACTACCCCCAGGAAGAACGAGTGCATCGTAGCTCGAAAAATTTAAACCTTCAAAGCTTTGTGTAATGGGGAATTTATAACCTACAAATCTTTTCGTTATAATTTTGATCCCCTAATTTGTAATCATGGATCACTGTTAAGTATGTATCCCCTGCCACCTTTTTGGGACTGACTGCATCAACATGGCATCCTAGAGCTTGAAGAGCTTGAAATGCATGGTACGTACCATCAGTTCATATTTTTCCGAGTTGTCCTACAGAAAATTAAAATAAAACTATATACATATATACAATTAATCAAAAGGATTGTGATGATGCAAGTATTTAACTATAAAATCAAGAGCACACAACTTGCAACGGTGTAGCGAACACCAATAATAACATAAGAAGTTAAACAACTAAGTTATTATATTTATAATTAAGTACGAACTTGCAAAGAAGGTTGTCAATATTATATTTATGTAAAATAAATATGGTTCACTGTACCTAATAGAAAATAAGGTATCAAAATTGTCAAAGAAAGAAAATTATTACCCAAAATGGCCCGCACTTACATCGCAAATACAAATTACAGTGCCTCATAATGCTTCGACAAAAAGCGAGATAAACTTAGGATGTGCTCGATGTGACGATCCAGTTACATGATTACCATCTTTAACACCCTTAGTCCAAGTCGGCGATTAATACGGACTTCAAAGAGGGGAATGTCGTCATAGTTCGGCCTTTCACCAAGTCTGCAGCTGCTAGGATCAACGATCCATGGCAAATAGATGCAATTGGCTTCCCAGTATGAACAAATTTAGTTGCTAATTCCAGAATAGATTCATCCATGGCAAGATATTCTGGAGCCCTTGCTCCTGTAATTACTAACCCATCATACTTGCATACTTCAATCTGATACGATCCCGAAGATTGTATCTAAAAAAAACTAAAAAAATAGTAAAAATAGAAGATTAGAAGAAGAAGGATAGGATTCAGGCTAATGGAGGAGCCTGTGACCTCAATATTTTAGGGCTAATTGAGGAGCCCACGACCTCCAACAAACACAACAGTGTTTACTGTTTTAATAAATTTCTTCACACCCCTTTCATTAATGTTCAAACTCTTTAAATAGAGTTTTACAATTACAAACACCTCTAACTAAAAACACCCACGTACACAAATAATATCCCTAAAAATATGGAACTCTATCCACTAACAAACAACAACTAAATCAATTAAACCCTAAATAATAGGACCCTTAACCACTTACAAGATAATGCCTACAAAATAGGACTACCACTTACCCACTAGTACAAACTAATTGACATATTCTACCCTAGACGTGGACTACTCATCTAAACTAACTATTTATTTTATCCTAACAATAACTAAAATAAAAAATTTAGCATCGTATCATCCCCTCCCTCTTATAAAACAACCTTGCCCTCAAGGTTGTATATACAAAACACCCCTTTTTTTTTCAAAATCTGTACAAATAAAGAAATATTGACTGCAAATTTTTGAGAAAGATGTGAGGAGTTTTCCAGTTGGTTCCTCATCCCATCGTCATCATAATATTTGCGATTCTCCTTTTTCCCATGTACTTCAGCAAAATTATTATGTAATTCAACACAATAATTTTTTCTTTCACAAAATATTTTTCGTCGCGACTTTCGTTGAGGATGACATTGTATATTCTTCAGTCTTTGAGGAAAGATTTTCTTTTGACGAAGAAAATATTTTGTAAGCACCACAGTTGATGACAACCTCTTTTGGATATGTAGATGGGCAATAGATTTTCTCACAATCTGCATTTCTGACTCCATCAGCTCAAGCATTTCTATCCGAAATTTTTGTAAATCTTTGCGCAATTCGTTGATGATCTCCATCTCTCGTGCTATAACCCACTCCAAGAATCAACCGCTCTGATACCACTTTGATACGATCCCGAAGATTGTATCTAAAATAACTAAAAAAAATAGAAGATTAGAAGAAGAAAGGTAGTTTCAGGCTAATGGAGGAGCCTGTGACCTCAATATTTTAGGGCTTATTGAGGAGCCCACGACCTCCAACAAACACAACAGTGTTTACTGTTTTAATAAATTTCTTCACATCCCTTTCATTAATGTTCAAACTCTTTAAATAGAGTTTTACAATTACAAACACCTCTAACTAAAAACACCCACGTACACAAATAATATCCCTAAAAATATGGAACTCTATCCACTAACAAACAATAACTAAATCAATTAAACCCTAAATAATAGGACCCTTAACCACTTACAAGATAATGCCTACAAAATAGGACTACCACTTACCCACTAGTACAAACTAATTGACATATTCTACCCTAGACGTGGACTACTCATCTAAACTAACTATTTATTTTATCCTAACAATAACTAAAATAAAAAATTTAGCATCGTATCACAATCTCATCGAATGTAGCATTAATAAGTGCAAAATTGTGGCCTGGTGACTCAGCAAAACCGTGCAACCAACTATGCATATATATGGGCATGCATACATCAATGATGTATAAAGGGAACAGCTAATCAAAATTAACAAGAAACATCATTCAAAATACGCATTGATGAAAAAAAATTAATAGTTTGTTTGGATTGGGGATTTTAAGTAGGGATTTTGTGGGGATAAGGGATTTGGTGGAAAACTAGTTAGAAATCGTGTTATAAATCTAACTAGTTTTCAATTAAATCCCTACTTAAAATCCTTCATCCAAACAAACCATAAAAGGAATAATAGCATGCAATGTTATATGGATGTGGGCACATTTGTTGCTCCATAAGAGACAAAAACATAAGTTTCAAAGTAATTTTTCTTGTCTTCACAGTGTAGTACTAAATCTGAAAAGAGTTCCTTTTTGGCAATTTCTTTTTGCGGTTAGGAGATAAAAAAGCCAATACTATTGGGCCAAGTTTTCACATCCACCCCAAACAATAAAATTTTTTAAAAATTTAACCAAATTTGCATACTGTTAGCATATTATTTACATACTATTTGCATATTGATTAGACTAGCGCTGTGTTTAATAGCAAGGAAATGTATTCCACGGAAATAGGTTCATTTCCACCACTTCCGCGGAATTAATTCCTTGGGGGGGCCAAGGAAGCCTATTCCATGGAATTATATTAAAAACTAACTATTAGCCACGCTTTTAAGTAACTGGGCCCCCATTTCCGTGGAATTAAAAATGTAAACAAACGGCGGAATTTGTATTGTTTCCGCGGAACTAACTCATTTCTATGGAATTCAAATGTTACAAACACAGCCTAAATTTAAAAAACTAAAATTAGCTAAGTAGAAACCATAAGTAGAATTGGGGTTAAATACAAATTCTATGTTTTTTTATCTTTCGTTTTTCTTTTGTGCTATACTTAATAAGAGAATATATTAGTATCGACCAAATATACAAGATAGATCTCAAAGGGTACCAAAACAGTAAACAATACATATAAAATAAGGTAAGAGATTCCATCTAGGGGTCGGTAAATGTAGGCCGAACTGACCAATCCAATTCGATCCAAATTAATTAAATCAGACTTTAACCGATCCAATTGGCTAGTTGGATTGGCTTAGTTTTAAATTCCTAAGAATCGACTGGATTGGATTGGATTGGTTGTTGGATAATCTAACCAACCGAATAATATATGTGTATATGTTATTTTAGTAAATATTTAATATTTTTATATTATAATGTTTAAATTTTACAACTTTTACTTTTTTTTAAAACATAAACACCAAATAGAAAAAAAAAATATAAAAGACCTAAATCTCAAAAATTTGAACCCACACTCTTCACGAAACCCTAGTTCTCTTTTCCCACTCTCATTCCTACTAATCTCTAAACGGCGGCATGAGTAGGTACATATATTTTTATTTAATAACCATATCATTTTTCCCAAAAAAAGGTGTTGCTTGTTTTTAAGTATTAAAAATAATTATGAATAAGAATTTTTTTAGGATGGATGCATGTTTCACTTTTAAGTTTCTAAACATAAAAGAATTTTGTAACTTGTGAACGACATTGGAGAAAAAAAATCATCGGCCAAAACCGACCATCCAATCCGATTCAAACCGAGTTTAATTGGTTTCGATGGTAACTGATCCAGTTAGAGATCGGATTGGTGGTGGATGAAAAAGTTAAAAAACTGACCTAATTTGGATCGATTGTGGATGGTTCAAATTAGGTCAGGGCACCAACCGAGGCCCACCCCAACCTCCATCCACATCATTAAATTTCTAAGCATCAAACTAATTAAGTTGCCCCCTAGGGAAGCATCATTCATTCGTAGACGAAACGAAGTCCACGGACCAACTTAACAGAAACGTGTCTCCTATCTTGTCTTTCTTCAATTTCTCTCTCTTCTTCACCACCACAAAAAACAAAAAAAAAAATTGAAAAATTAGGAGAGGAATTTGGTGGGGATCAGGGATTCTAGCTTTCCTGATCTATTTGGTTGCTACGAATCCCTAGAAAAATTTTCTAGGGATTCTTTTATGGTGGCATTAGCCAAGTATGGGATTGGACGTAGGTTTATGAGCTCTTGGGCTCCCTTCTCTTGCAAGCTAGTTTTCAAAGGTGAATTCTATCCAAAGGTTCATAATATTTGGTATCAGAGCGGTGTGACCCTTGCATATTCACAAGATCGTCTACGTTGTATTCCGTTGTCTTTATCACTTGGTAAGTCTAGGTATCTAATTTCAATCTTTCTTTTAGTCTTAGACCTCGTCATCATCATAATAGGAGTAGGGGCGTCAACGGGACAGTTCCGGATCGGAACCTAAAGGTTCCAGATCCGGTCCAGTTTATATGAAGCGGTTCCGGATCCTTTCGGTTCCGGTTCTTGAACCTCAATTGGTGGTTCCGGATCCGGTACCGCTAGGATCCGTGGGTACCCGCGAGTACCCGATACCCATTTTTAATTATTATTTTTTTATTTTTTCACATAAAATTTATTTGTATTTTGTATTTTCGTATTCTATTCAATTATAAAATTTATTTTATTATGAAATTTGTTATATAATAGTCATTAGTTTCTTTTTCTTATTAAAAAAAATTAAAAAAATTAAAAAAATTATTGTATAATAGTAAATTAAACTAAAAATTTATAAAATTTATACGGAACAGGGTACCCGCGGGTACCCATTGGGTGGATCCGAAATGGATCCGAAATGGATCCGAAATTAAACGAATCCAAAATGGGTAGATCCGAAATGAATCCGAAATTTATCGGATCCACAAAATGAGGTCTCGGAACCGCAAAAAATAGTTCCGATACCGGTTTGGTTCCAGGTAGTTTGGTACCCATTGACACCCCTAAATAGGAGTCGTGGTTATCCATTTAATTTATTAAAAAAAAAGAAGCTCTTTTTGGTTGAGTCAAAGAGTCACGTTACCCCATTTTTGTTAATTGATAATTTCTTCAAGGTCTATTTTGTTTAGTCTATTAAAAAAAAAGTCAATCCATATTGAGTCCTAGCTAGTCAGTTCCTTGACTCAATCCAGTTATATTTAGTTGTCACGAATTTCATCAAGTATGGTTTTAAAGAACAGTGAAGTCGTCAACCATTGTGGTTGGATCTTCCTATTACTAGCATTTTAGTAATCCTCTATGTTTGTTTTAAACTTTGTCCATTGGTTCATTATTTATATATATATGGAGCACAAACTATATCATGAAGAAGGTCGATCAACATTAATTCAAGAGTGGGCAGTAGAAACTAGCAGCTTGCTCAAAGAATGGAAGCAAGAATTTGATGAATTTCATCGCCAATGGGAAGCTCAAATTGCATACCACATGTCAATGGTCGAGTTGGGAAAACAACGTTGTCAGTATTTGTCTGATTTCTTTAATATATTTGAAGAAACGAGGGAGATTACAAGAACATGACTACGTGGTTTATGCCTTTTCGACATTTTTGAAGAAAATGCCAATTTCAAGTTTTATTGTTGCATCATTCAGAACATCTCCAACGTGTTTAGATCTATTTTTGGAGGCCTCTCATGAAAGGCATCAGTCCAATTATTTTCTTCCATATATTAGTGAAATTTCATCATAAATGGTTATCAACATCTTGCAGTATTGTTGTTGGAGCACACTCAAATTTAGCAAATATCTTGGCAGAATTCGGGGAAGGGTTTTGGTCAAACACATGTTTCAAGTATTGTATATTTTCCAATGTTCAACCTTAAGGACAAGGTTGTTTTTGTTACTGTACCTTTCGAGCAGAGTGCAGGCCGAGAACTTGAGAATGAACTGGATCAGTCAAAGTCGCATGGATCCAGGTTAATAATGTTTGATCGACACTTTCCCATTCTTCAAAAGCAGGGTTGGGAATGAGGTCGTTGGTGGTGGGATCTGAGATTTGAGGAGAAGGAATGGGATGATCAGGGTCAACATACTTGTAGAGCTTGTGAGATTTGAGGATGAAGACCATTTTATCTTGCCATAGAAGATAGTTTGTACAATCTAACTTAGTGCCTATCAGAGTAGAGACATTTGAAAGATTAAGAATAGGAGAAGATGAGGGGACTGTGGCAGTAGCAGCAGAAGAAGATGATGAGGAAGTGGTCGACACGATGGAGCAAGGAAAGAAAAGCAAGAGACGGCTAGGGTTTAAGGATCCAATATTACTCTGGATACCATGTTACTGTATAATGCGACACACAACCCTAAAGAGGGTTAGACCATATATTTATATTAAGTAGAATGAGTAATTATAAGAGTACCTTTGGGTGTCAATAGTAAATATTAAGTATAGTAATGAGATCCAGTTTTTAAGGGCGAGGAATGATATCCTCTTATGTGAATATCTTTTATTTTCTAGATTTTATTTTAATTTGATTTTTAGTTAAATATTTGCAACAATTCCTTTGATTTAGGGATATGGGTTGTGAGTAGAATTAGTCTTCCACGTTTTTGTGTAAGAGTTAAGGTTAGGTAGAGTGTTATCTATTTTTTAGGAATATAGGAGTTGGGTAAATCGTGGGTTAGCTAATTCCTTTTGTTTAGAAGTTTTATTGTATTTGTAACTCTATTTAAGGGTGATTTGGATAAATAAATGGGATGAAGAAAAATATTTGAAAGACTAAACACGTTTTTTGTTGGTTGGAGGTCAAGGGCTCCTCAATGAGCCTTAAATCTTGAGGTCACAGGTTCCTCTATTATATAATATTTTACTTACGTATCGATGAAGAAAAAGAAGGTAGTTATGGATCTACCCCAATTACTGTCTGTTCACCCCAATTTTAAATTGTAAAAGTTTTTGAAACTTCTCATATTAAATGGGCATAATATGTAGCAGTTCACCCTAAGAATAAAAAAAAAAGGATTGTAACAATAAAGGGAATTTTAGTTTTTATTTTATTTTGGATCTTAACTACTTTCGGTTAGTCACGGTATCAATTTAATTGGTGATAAATTGGTAGATAGATTAATAAAGTTTAAAAAGTTAATCATGACACGGTTTTAAATATAAGATTCCATCATAATTAGTGATTTATAAAGTTAAACTATAATAAAAAAAATAATACTAATTGGCATGATAGCTTCAGCATGATTTAATTTGATAAAAGGGATAATTTATCTAAATCATTAGTTCATTTGATCTTTTTAGATTCTCATGACAATTTTTTTCTGAAATTTTTTATGTTATCAAAGTTGTTGAGACCTGACAAGTTGATCCTTTGCCTTTTATTTATTTATTTATTTATTTATTTATTTTGTTCTTTGAATTCATTAAGGGTTTCACAATAATAAAGATTGAGAGATTCATAAGAAAACAAAAAACTGTTAGTTGGTAAATTGGGGACGATTAAAAAAAAAAAAAAAAAACTCTACCTCGTAAAAGTATAAATCACCCCCTGTTTAGATGTAGTTCGTCCCATCACTAGAGGAAACTGACACTAAACTCGGGTTGATCCAAAATCGGTAAAAAAAAAAAATTGTTGTATGATTTATCCTAAATTTTATAGTGAATGTAGTCAAAAAGTGTACGCCACGTAAGATGAATAGACTTTTGGCTAAAAAAGCCTCCTCCAACGCTAATATGAAGATATATTTAGAAGCTGTCGTGGCGATAGAATTGATTTTATTCAGATTTGGTAAAAAGAAAAAAGAAAAAAGAAAAATCTAAAATTTAGTGTTTTTATTTCTTTTGTAATAAAGAAAATAGATTTTCTTTTGATTTGCTGATTAAGATGCGAAGACATTGTAAAGTGGACTGTCTTGAAATAGACAATGGGCGCAATGTCTTTCCATATATTCCACCAATGTCAACCTATTAGGGAAAGTCCTATGGAGACCTCAAACCTCTACATTCTAGAAGTTTAGTTGTTAAGTCAAGTACTATAGTGCATGATGTACCTCAAAACTCTTGTCTTACCCGCCAATCCGGGGTTGCCCGGATGGTTAAGGCGTCCCCTCCCATTAGGGAGGTCTTGAGTTCGAGCCTTGCTAGGGTGCCTAGCAAGGTTCTACTCATGTAATGTGGTGTAACCAAAAAAAAAAAAAAAAAAAAAAAAAAAAAAAAAAAACCTCTTGTCTTACCCCAAATTTTGAGAAAAAAAAAGGGGATCGATAGAATTGTAGTGGGAGACAGAGAATCAATCCTAGGCCATAGAATTTTTGTCGCCTGACCAAGACAGTTTGTGCTCGCCCAAGACCAATTTTAGCATTTAAAAATTGAATCCTAAAGCATTTTTTAGTAAAAAAAACTTGTTTTGAAAGTATTTAAAAAAATTAGATTTGGGAAGAAAGAGAAAGAAAAAGAGGAGACATAACCTAAATCAAATTTTTTTTTTTTTAACTCTGGGCGACAGAAACTGGGTCGCGCTGTGTAGTTTCTTTCGCCTACTATTGTTTTTATGGCCACCCCATTTTTTTGGGGCGCATCCCTTAGTGCGTGTCCATCTCTAAACTTAATTTTGAGGGTTTCCATTAGACTTACCCTTGTACCGCCAGATCAATTTCCAAGTTTCGAGTGTTTTTAGAATAAAATGTCTATTTTAGTTTCCTACATAGGTGGCATCCATTTTTCATCCAGTTTTTTAAGTACTTAATTTTTTTTAGAGATGTATAACACGATAAATGATTTTGAGACCGACCCTTCAATCTGTCTATCTAAACAGATTGAGGTGGCACTTACAATCCACCATTGATTGTATACTTGTAGGGTCCACCCAATAAACTGTTTTGCATAGTGACTGGTGGATTGGGGGTGCCACCTCAATCTGTCTAGACTGATAGATTCGTTGGACCGGTCCTAATAGTAGTTCTGGGCATAGAGGTGTTAAACGGTCGTACCGGCACAGGTACGCCATGACAAATTGGCAGCACGACACGAGCGTAGCACACGCACGAACACGACATCGTAAACCAGCACCACATGGTAATCGAGAACGACACAGTTAGGGCACGCAAGCACGACATAGCAGTGACACGATTATCGTCGTTAGCGTGCCAATGGTCGTCACGACACTACATGCTAAGTGGTACGATCATAGCCGTTTGCGTGCCTACCGTTGGCACGGCACGACATGATTATCAGGGAAAACGGCTAAATCCCAACCTAATACTACACCCCATTTTCCTCATAAAACTTTAATTATTTCTCTCCTAAATCAACAACACAAAATCAAGGGCTATCAAGTGATTATTTCNATAAATACCAACCTAATACTACACCCCATTTTCCTCATAAAACTTTAATTATTTCTCTCCTAAATCAACAACACAAAATCAAGGGCTATCAAGTGATTATTTCAAGGGGTTGAAATTTTTAAAAACATCAAGGTGTTGAATTCAAAATTAAGAATCAAGAATTCCACCTGTTTTTTTTATCTAGCCTCATGTATGGACCCTTAAGAAAAAATTAAATGATACCATGCTACTAATCGATGGTATTTCTTTGAAGTTACAGAATCTATTATTTTAGAAATATTAAACGATTTATATAAATATTATTCTATAAATTATAATGTTAGTGCACAAAAAATATGTGTAGTGCAAACCAACCCTAATATCAAGATGTGGCTGCATAATTACTTGCTAGATGTAGAGGTAAACAAGTAGTAGGTTTTTATAATACAACTGAACTTGATGTATATTTAAACATTGTATTTCAAGTAGATGATAATGTTAATATTTTGTCTTGGTGGAAATCAAATGGCATTAAGAATTATTTAGTGCTTTCCATCATAACGCGTGATTTACTAACACCTCTAGTGTCTACAGTATCATCGGAGTCTATTTTTAATACAGGGTGGCAGGATTCTAAGTGAAAGAATGAACAGATTGAAGGAAGATATTTTAGATGTTGTGATTCGCATTAAGGATTGGGACGATTCAAACCATAGGATACAAGATGTTGAAGATGATTTGGCTGAAGATATTAAAAATTTAGAAGCAAGTTAAACATTAAATACAAATAAATAAGCATTGTATTTTTTTTTCTATAATTTATTTATATATTGTAACTTTAAGTTAAGGTTAAAAAAGGTTTGAGTAATACAAATGATTGATAGTTGAGTGGGTGCCAACCTAGGTGGGATGTACTCAAACTATAATGATGCAATTCTCACTTTGTTTAGCAAAAAAAAATGATGTATTTATTCAATAATTCCTGCCCAAGGCAAAAAGAAACAATACAAGCCTAGGAAAAAAGGTAATCAACTTATATTATCACTTTGAAATGCATTAACACTTATATTATGGATAATTAACACCTTCAAATGTTGCTCACTTGATCAGCAAAGGTTGGACCGTCTACTGGAGCACCTGTAGCAGTTGGAGCTACTGGACCCTCTATTGCAGTTGGACCTGTTAGACCAACTGTTGCAGCTGGACCTGTTAGACCATCTGTTGCAGCTAGACCTGTTAGACCACCTGTTGCGGCTGGAGTTGCTACACCACCTACCCGAGCTGGAACTGTAAGACCCCCTGCTGCACTAAATCCTAGGTACCAACCTAGGGCAGTAGCACAAACAGCCGCAAACTATATGAGGTTGTATGTGCATAAGCCAGATCACTTGAGGGCCCCAACTATACCACCTGAGCAGGTGTTCAGGCTGAAACTGGTGCCTAAAAGGAAAGGCAAAGAAGTGGTAGATGGGGGTGTATGACAACAACTAACTTTTTGGTAACTTTAGTGGATTGAGAAAACTATGAATGCTTGTTGGCAAGTGGTTACTTTATTATGGTTATGTTGGTTATTTTATTTTGGACAATGGATGTATTTTGTTTCGGTAAGCTTGTTATATATATATGCTGAGGAGTGATATGTAACTCCTGGATATGGTTATGTAGTTATGCATGTATTTTGTGCAGATAGAGTGCACAAAAGGAGTGATATGTACTCCTGGATATGGTAGTACTTTTGTACTTAGAGCTTGCTAAATATATGTTGTCAATGACAATTTGGGCCAACTGAAGTTTTAATGGAAAGTTAAAATTATGAGAATTTGGTTTGTTTTGGTTATGGCTGTGTTATATATATAATAGGTTGCAGATTGAAAGTTAAAATTTTAAAAGGTACAATTTTTTAAATGAGCTTGTAATTTTGCTACACAGGTCTTAATATTGAATGTGGATGTTAACCACTTTGGTGTTTGTTACAAAAGTTTGCTTATTTTTCTAAGCTTAAATCACCCTTCAACTTGCTACACAGGTCTTCCAAAGTGGTCTGAATGACAATTTGGGCAACAGTTGGAATAGTGGGGGGAGGGTTCTCTTTCAGTTTTTTTGCCTCGCTAAACCATTGTTTGTCATTACATTTAGTACACC
>MVGT01002666.1:0-11068 GCA_002174775.1 Macleaya cordata | reverse complement strand
TTATAACCGTGACAAATTTATAACATATTCACGACAAATTTGTCACGATTATATATGTAATAAATTTGTCACGGTTATAAACGTTACAATTCAGAGAAAATGTCAATAATTTTCTTTGTTAAGCAAATGTTACAATTCATATTTGTGACGATTATAATCGTGACAAAACTCTTGGTTTGTGACGTTTATAAATGTGACAAATCATATGTTACAAATTTATGACGCCAAATTTATAACGTGTATAAGCGTGACAAAAAATTTTAGTCACGTTTATAAATGTGACAAAAATGCGATTCTGGTGTAGTGTATTGAGAATAGTCTCATATAGGAAGATGAAAGCCTTACAACTAAATATATAAAGATTATAGACTACTCCACTTATTGGCAAATTGGTTTTGAATTTAATGCCCATGTCACACTCCGATTTTCGGTACTCTAAATCTGACCCGATTCGCCGAGTTCGAAAACTAAGGCGTGATAAGTGTAATAGAAGTGTAAGTAAAACTATTAAATAAAACTCATGTACTTTACTTTTGAAAAACAATGAATTTAAAAATATTTTGTTAATGGTCTACTTTAGTCAACATTGGTTACTTTAAAGTCAGATCCAAGTCCAAGTCAAAGTCAACTTAAGTCTCTAGCTAAGTCAAAGTCAAGTTAACTACTATTTTAGTCAACGCCCATTGACTCGTCAAAATCAGTCCAAGAAAAATAAAAATTTAATGTGGAAAAGTAATTTTTGTGCTAACTGCACATAGTTAAGTAAAATAGACATATCTAGTTAACCGTAAATCCGAATTGTACAAATAAATCCATTCTGAAAACAAGATTCATAGTTCTACAACTTAACCAGAAATAACCAGAGGCCAATTCTAAAAATAAGGGATCCAAATAGGCGTCCAAAGTACTGATACATACGTGTAAAACTAAGAAAATATAATTTCAGCTTTTTAACAATATTTGTAAAATCAGTAAGTTTGATGATAAATTATTCTCTAACCAGAAATCCAAAATATGTGTTATAATAGCTTTTTTTTAAAAAAAAAAATCGAGAGCTATAATTTTGTTAGAAATAAACTCGACTCAATTTTGACTAGAACATGTCCAAAAACACCATTTAATAAATGTGACAGTATGAATTACGAGAATTATACAATTTCGTATAAAGCCTAATTACTTCAATTAATTGTGACAAAAATTAAATGTAAATTAATACATCAATTATACAAATTAAAACTTAACATCTAAGTTCATCAGTATATCAAAAAAATAAAATTCATACAAATAACCCTTATCCCAAGTGATAGAATAGTAGTTAAATCTATCAGCTATATTTATACAAGTTGAATAATACAAGTTATGTGCTTCTTAATATCTTATCTTAGAATCCTTCACCCTCAACGTAACCTCTGGAGGGAATTTAGGGGTGAGTAAAACTCAGTAGGTGCAAACTATCCAAAAATATTTTATTCAAAACATGCAAAAATCACCATATTAATACATCAAAAGATATTTTCTTTTTAAATCTTTCAATAATTAACCATTATTTTAGGTCCATTACATCGGTTTCCATGCAAGATAAATACATTTCATATGCATTTTCATAACAAAAACATAAAATAAGATTTTGTTTATAGTAGGGATCCCACCTACCTTATTCGCTATCTCCAAATCCAATAATGTAGATCATTGAATTTGCATAACCTTGTTAGATATTTGTAATATTAACATTATGTAATTAAATGGAGTATAAAATGGAGGCATGTTATGAAGAGAGAGATATTTGAAAGAGAAATGAGAAAGATAAATATAAGTTAGAAAAAATGGGAGAGAGAATTAGAGATAGATGGAGGGAGAAAGACAGAGAGATACGTGAGAGAGAAATGAAAGGGTTTAAATAGGAAAGTTTTGGATTTTTATTATTATTTCTTTAAAAAATATTTTTTTGATTAAATGTTTTATTATTTTTTTTAAGTGCTGCTACAGTAGATGACGGCTCTACTGTGGCAGCAGCCCACGTTTTTATCAAATAAAATATTATTATTATTTATTGATTTATTTAAATACTATTGCAAATAGTAAATTATCAAACTGTTACAAAGGTGGATGATTTTTGGATGTTGAAAACTGTTGCAATTGTGTCTAGATACTTGTGTAGCACCGATCACACCATTCAATAACGGTTGTATACCTTCCGTTTATTGTATACAAATACCATAATCTACATATTTTACTATTCATACGTCACTATTCACCGTGACCTAAAAATTACTTAATTTACTTTATTTGTAAACTTAATTTACGTAGTACAAATTAGAATTTTCTATACGATACTATCCACATATACTGTATTATTCATGTATACGCTACTATTCGCATATACATACTATTCATCAAATACTCTTTTATAGATATAATTTGTATATTATTGCTAATCAAATTATATTAATCGAATACTTTTATGTATACGATATCATTTATACGTATATGTACTTGGTGTACGTACATAATTTGGGCATTAACTTAACTCTCCGAGTCAAGTATGAGTTTTGAAAATTAAATATTTTGGGGTATTACATTATCATCCCCTAAAAAGAATTTCGTCCCGAAATTTTAAAACCAACCAAAAATAAACACATATCTAGAAATAACTTAGGTATTTTGCGAATTCAAGGTGGATTTGAACTTAGGCACGTTTGACGTTGTCTTGCTTATGAATTTCTCTATAAGTTTTCGATGTGATAAAAATTAAGATCGTCCAGGAATACATGATTTGGTGTGAATAATCACCCAGTGGCTGACATCCTTCGTTGTTTTCACTTATCCATATGGTTGCTCTGTCTTGGATAATCAGTCCAAACAATACCATCCTATGTGGTATGTGTCATACATACGAAGAACCAACTGCTTTTCATCACACTTCTATCGCCATCCCTTATCTCAAAATTACACCACATATTCGCACGTAAAAATATTATGTGTTTTTTCTTTTGTAAAATTTTGTATATGAAAAGTTATCTTGGTGTTTGTATTTCCTCGATATTCGTCTAACGGTTTCGATAATCAAATATTAACTGTGGCATATAAAACTTCTCGTTTACTTCCTTGAAAAATAATTCTAATTATTTAAACAAAGAACAAAGATTAATTTTCTACTAACTTGAAACATTTCAATGTTATCAGATACGATGCCAACCTATCCACTTCCAGGATTACATCATATCTACCCATCTCAAATGAGATCAAACCAATAATTTGGTTCCTGATTATCAAATCAGATCACGGAATCTTCTTGATTCCAACAAGGTTAACCGACTTTCTTCAAGAAGTCAAAACATATAGTACAAAACTCAAAATGTCTAAGTATTAACGAAAAATCTATCAAGAAATACCAATTCATAATTACATTATTGTAATCCTGTAATAGGTCAAAAGTGTGCTCAACAGAAAAATATTTCTTAAAGTATTTATTCAAAGTCTGGACACGTTCGAATATTGATGTATTCAAATTCGACGTCCTTAACAAATATTGTGAAACTCATTTCTTAGTTTGTCACATTATTTTCCACAAACTTTCTTAAATTATTAGAATGGTTCCAAGTGATATATCACTTCCCGTTTTTCGAACCTAGAAAATTCGATTCGAGGTATAGTAAAATTGTAAGTTAAAACATTGAGTAAAACCATTTGCTTCACTTTTCAAAAGTAATTTTCAGAGTTAAACGCGCATAGTTGATAAAAATTACTGTAATTACCTAATATAATTCAGAATGGTACAAATGAACCCATTTTGAAAATTAGACTTCAAGAGCTACAATTTTCTCCGAAATAAGCCGAAACTAATTTTTACCATAAGGTGTTCAAAAATAGGTCGTAAGTATACAGACAGTCTTGTATACTAAGATTCGTATTTATACTCAATGCTTAAAAATCAAAACCAAACTCTGAAATTTTGCTCCAATTAATCTGTTTATTGGAATCAGGTGAAACTAAAGCCAAAAATTTTATGCTTATCTCTTGTTTCTCTTCAGATAATAAAATATTTTTATTTTACAAAATTTTAAGCAAAATATCCTTTTTTTTGGGCCATGTGCATACTATCAAGAATGCATCAGTCAGACTAAAATTGCTTTATTTTGAAATTCAGACCTCCAAATTCTACAAAGTCAGACTCATATGAAACTAGATTCATAAAGCTAAGTTTTTTCATATTTTGACTCAAGATCAAATCCGTACAAATACATTCAAAAATTAATTGAACAGATATTCTGTGCAGTTCTGGTAAATCTGCAACAATGATGGATCAACTTTGAAAACTTATTTTGTAGATCAAATACTCAGTAAAACTCTGATATTTTTACATAAAATTTAAATGTGAATTATTATTTCAGATAATCTTAACAAATTAAAATTCGAATTAAACTTATCATGATAAAATCTAAATACTAGATATGTAACACCCCGCCCTCACCTTTCGGGTCTGCAGCCCTTACTCGATGAGAACTAGGCATTTCCGGTGGAACCTTTAACAACCTGTAGCTCTAGGGTGAGCGCAGTTCACCAAGCTAACAAGAAGCTTGCACTCATATTCACAACACAAGTACAATAAAGCTGAAATAAACTTTATCAACTTAAAGATAATCTGTCATACAAATGGATAATTAAATAATCCCAAACATCAAAGGACTAAACAATGTCCAAACTAAACTGAAAGAAATCGCAAAGGATGTCCTACGTCTTCACGGAACTTAAGCAAGTCTCCGAAGACTAGATCCTGCCTACGTGAACACCGCCTCTAGCGAGGATTCACCTGTTGTCTTGGACCTGTAAAAATAACGGTGCTAGGTCAAAACCTAGCCAGCAAGTTCACTAGTTCCCTTGGCTTAGATTCGGGTCAACCATATGCTTCACAAGTTTCAGTGTATTAACAACGATAAGATAACGAATAAAGTAATGTAAAGCAATGCACAAGATTCACGGCTGTTGTGTTTTATGTTCTTCGATTAAGATTAAGTTTTCGTAACAAAGAGTGCTCTCTAGTTACTACCCACGTTTCACCCATTCCTGTAGTTCAATCGAGACACTGGCCGTGCGCCACGTAAGTCTGATGAAACCGCCTCGAAATCCATCCCCCGAACACTGGTAACCCTGTCGGCGTTACTTACGTGTCAAGTGATTCCGTAGACCTCACTTGGCGATTCCGAAGACCTCGCTTGGAGAGGACCAGGCCTATACAGGACCTAACTATGTTTGCACACGTGCCAAACAAGTTATTTAAGCATACATCAAACTTATGGAAGTATCTTACACATTATCTATGTGTCCACAATCTCTCATCATCATGGAAATAGTTCTCAATAAGTCATTTATGCATTTTACACTTATAAATACATATCCATTATTAGCATGCATGAACATGATCATAATATCCTTCATACAAGAACTAATTACACAAAAGAAACTATCAAAAACCAATTTTAGGGTCAAAAGGCAATGCGTATCGATACTAACTTACATGCTGAGGGAGTATCAATACACCCTAAATGGGTATCAATACATGCTGTCAGATTGGGGCTGTATCGATACACCCTAAATGGGTATCGATACACCCTTTCAGATTGGGGCTGTATCGATACACCCTAAATGGGTATCGATACACCCTGGGTTTTCTCGCGATTCTGGGTTTTGTTCTTCAACAAAACTCCATGGAAACTTGGGATTTTGGCCTGCAACCTTAGGGGATTGTATACAAGTTAAATATACATAGATTTCATGCTCTTTAACCAATGAAAATCATACACACATGGATACATGCCTTCATTCATCTAGTTAACATATATTATCCATTAAAACCCAATTTCTATGCATTCATTCATGGATTAGGTTATGTAAACTAAGCATAAACCTAGCTTTCATGCAAGCATTTACTAAGACTTCATCAAAGCAAAGTGGAAGACCTAAGTCTACACCAAAAGAGCAAGTTACTACTTGCCTCAAATCACCAAGGAAGATGAAACCCAAAGGAAGAAGAAGAAGATGAAGAAGATGATGATCCCAGCAACACACCCTTGATTTCTCTGAGATTCCTTCTTCACAAAGCCTTGGGCTCTCAATCAAGAGGTTCTCTCACTCTCTTGCTCTCCCTCTCTCCCAGCCGATCCACCTCTCCCCCTCTCTTCTCCTCTCTTCTAGTTGAATGAAAACAAGGGATTAGATTAGGTTTAGCTAATACTTATAGATAATAGCACCCAACCCTAATAAAATTCTAACCAGGTGCCCTTAACACAAGTGGCTGCCCCCAACATAAGCAACTAATAGAGATAGGGGTATTACAAGATATATATGAAATAAAAACTTATTTTCCAGGTATAATACTGTCTGCCCATAAAATGCATCAGTTCCACTGTTTTGTACATAATTTCTTCATCTTAACTGATATTAAAGTGATTTCAAGTCCAAATGAAAATAGACATATTGTTATAAAACATTGTAGAAGAGATTTTAGGAGAGAAGAAGACCAAATTCAAAAAAAAGAGAAATGATTTTGGAGAAATTTTAAAATTCCAATGAAAGGGTATTTATAGATTTTCAGCCACAGTTAGTATAGCAGAGGAGTAGGTGAGTTACTGTAGTGAATGTGTTTTAAATAGTAATTAAATCAATTAAAAATATGTTACTATAGTTGGGGCTTACTGTAACGATGACTGCATAGCTATACGTACAACACGTGTAACATATATATTTTTTATTATAGCGAAAACAAATACTGTTTAAAAATTCAAAAATGTTCATATGTACAATACTTACGACATAAAAATAATAAGTTGAAGAAAGATAAAAATTTAATGTCGAAAAATTTTTGTGCTAACTACACACAGTTAAGTAAAATAGACATATCTACTTAACCGTAAATTTGAATTATACAAATAAATCCATTCTGAAAATTAGATTCACAGATCTACAACTTAACCAGAAATAACCAGAGGCCAATTCTGAAAATAAGGGGCCCAAATATGTATCCGAAGTACTGATATGGACGTGATAATTTTAACTTTTTAACAATATTTCTAAAATTAGTAACTTTGAAGAGAAATTATTCTCTACCCAGAAATCTAAAATACGTGTTATAATAGCTTTTTAAAAAAAAATCGAGAGCTATAATTTTGTTAGAAATAAACTCGACTCAATTTTGACTGGAACATGTCCAAAAATACCATTTAATAAATCTGATAGTATGACTTACGGGAATTATACAATTTCGTATAAAGCCTAATTACTTCAATTAATTGTGAAAAAAATTAAATGTAAATTAATAAATCAATTATACAACTTAAAACTTAACATCTAAGTTCAGAAGTATATCAAAATAATAAAATTCATACAAATAACCCTTATCCCAAGTGATAGAATAGTCGTTAAATCCATCAGCTACATTTATACAAGTTAAATAATACAAGCTATCTGCTTCTTAATCTCATATCTTAGAATCTTTCACCCTTAACGTAACCTGTGGAGGGAATTTAGGGGTGAGTAAACTCAGTAGGTGCAAACTATCCAAAAATATTATATTCAAAACATGCAAAAATCACCATATTAATGCATCAAAAGATATTTTCTTTTTAAATCTTTCAATAATTAGCCATTATTTTAGGTTCATTACATCGGCTTCCACCGTCTCCTCGAGTCGGAAAACAACTGTACATGCAGGTGTTATGGGGGTCTCCCATTACCGATACCATCTTGATTTGTTTTTAATCTAGATAACAAGTTATTAATAAACTTCCATTAATTCATTTTCATTAATAAAACAACAACCTTTGCATTAAATAAATAAATGTAACCATGCAAGATAAATACATTTCATATGCATTTTCATAATAAAAATATAAAATAAGATTTTATTTATAGTAGGGATCTCACCTATCTTATTCGCTATCTCCAAATCTAATGATGTAGATCATTGAATTTCTATAACCTTGTTGATATTTGTAATATTAACATCATGTAATTAAATGGGATATAAAATGGATGCATGTTATGAAGGGAGAGATATTTGAGAGAGAATTATAAGTTAGAAAAATAGGGGAGAGAATTAGAGATAGATGGAGGGAGAAAGAGGGAGAGATACGTGAGAGATGGTGAGGAAGAAGAGAGAAATGAAAGGGTTTAAATAGAAAAGTTTTGGATTTTTTTATTATTATTTCTTTAAAAAATATTTTTTAATAAAATATCTTATTAATAATTTTTTAAGTGTTGCTACAGTAGATGACGTCTCTACTGTAGCAGCAGCCCACGTTTTTATCAAATAAAATATTATTATTTTTTATTTATTTAAATACTATTGCAAATAGTAAATTATCAAACTGTTACAAAGGTGGATGATTTTTGGATGTTGAAAACTGTTGCAATTGTGACTAGATGCTTATGTAGCACCGATCACACCATTCAATAACGGTTGTATACCTTCCGTTTATTGTATACAAATACCATAATATACGTATTTTACTATTCATACGTCACTATTCACCGTGACCTAAAAATTACTTAATTTACTTTATTTTTAAACCTAATTTATGTAGTGCAAATTGGAATTTCGTACACGATACTATCCACGTATACTGTATTATTCATGTATACGCTACTGGTCGCATATAGATACTATTCATTAAATACTCTTTTATAGATATAATTTGTATATTATTGCCAATCGGATTATATTAATCGAATACTTTTATGCATACCATATCATTTATACGTGTATGTACTTGGTGTATGTACAACTTGACTCTCCGAGTCAAGTATGAGTTTTAAAAATTAAATTTTTTGGGGTATTACAACCCACAAACTTAATATGGTGTCACAGTGGGTCCACACAAGATAGGACCACGTCACCCAATAGAGTTCCACATGTCACTATGTCAGGCAAAAAAAAGCACCTATTTGAAAAAGGGTGTTGAGAATAGTCCAACATAAGAAGAAAAAAACCTTACAACTAAAATACATAAAACTTCCAGACCATTCCACTCATTAGCTAATTGGTTTTAAGTTGGATGCCCAGGAACTTAATAGATCTATAGCGTGTGGCCCACCTATTTCTATCAGACTGTTCTTTTGTATTTTCCATATCCTTCAAATAAGTCTAGCTTGTCCAAACCATAGATTTTTTAAGAATTTCTAAAAATGCCTTATAATGGTGAGCAAGACAACCTCAAATGCAAGTTGAGGGAGCAATGGTGCCCCCATTATGGTGGTACATAACTCTTATTTTTTTTCTCATCCCATATTACGGAAAATGCACACCTAAATCCAGTGGCTTCCACTACTTTTAAATATTTATTGATCATGCAACTAGTTTATCATTTCATTGCATAATTACCACCCAACGCAATTAATGGGTAGGACGTAAGACTCTTTCCAATATTGATCATATTATAAAGAAAAATTAATTCTTAAATCATCTTCATATGGACCTATATGTAAGAGAAACAAACCTTTCAAAATAATATTCCTGTATTAGTACTACATAAAAAAAAAAAAAAAAAAAAAAAAAATTAATCTTCCTTGTCAAATGCAGTAGAAATTAATTTCATTAATTCTATGTATTGTTATTATTTATTTAATTGTATTAGTTTAATTAATTTCAAATAGCATGTACAAATTAAATCAACAAGAGAAGCAATTAGCAATAAGAATGAGAGAAAATAATGAAAAGATAACAAATAAAACGTTAGATCGAGATAGGTAGCAGTACCGTATGTTTGTAAAGGTCTTGATTGAATATATCTTTGAGTGTCCAAGAAAACACTACATCTACCAAACTTATATCTTTATCGGGTTCTCCTTTCTTCTCTGCTGTAGAAGAAGAAGAAGAAAAAGAAGCCATATTTTTAAAATATTTTTAATTACTTAATTTCCTTCCTTCTTCAGCTAAATTATTACTAAAATATTATTATTATTATTATTATTATTATTATTATTATTATTATTATTATTATTATTATTATTATTATTATTATTATTATTATTATTATTATTATTATTATTATTATTATTATTATTATTATTATTATTATTATTATTATTATTATTGTTATTATTAGGGATACCGGCCAAAACATCTAATATATAATTTTTTTTAATCCATTTAGTATACAAGATTTTCAATAAGACTGAAATACCTTTTTTAAAGCTTTTTGAATCGGTTTAATCCTTTTTAAACTTTTCTAAATCTATTTAGTCCATTCCTTCCTTTTTAATGTTCCTGTTTTACCTTATTATATTTGTCAATTACTTTTTTGTCGTTTTCAAACTTGTACAGTTGTGTGAGAGAGAAATGTAGTTATCTTTTTTATTTTTAAATTTTAAAATGTTATATCTCTTCAACTAAAATTCAGATTTTGATAAAATTCATATATTTAGAAAGCACTTTTTGAGATCTTTGAAACTAGACCAGTCAAGAATGGTTTTCGAAAAAAAAATCACGAAATTTATGCAAAAACGTTTTTGCATGAGTTCATGCAAAAATATTTTTGCATATGCTAAATCATTGCGTGAAATATTTTTGCATAGATCTATACTAAATTGTGAAACATAATTTTGTATAGTTCCTGTAAAAATATTTTTGCATAGATCTATGTTGAATTATTCTTCGTCTCTCTTCTATCTCTTTCTCTTCTTTTCCTCTTCTTTCTCTTTCCTTTCTTTTCTCTCTCTCATAGGTCCCTCTCTTCTCTCTCTATCCTCTTTTTTCCTTCTTTCCTCTCTTTCTCCTTTCTCTTTTTTTTTCCTAATCAGATCTTTCCCCATTTCTCTCTTATTCTCTTCCTCAAATTGTAGGATCTGATGAGCAGATATATCTTAAAGGATATTAGATTCGAGCAAATGTTTGGCACCATGAACTCTCTTCTTCAACTTGGAGGTCGGAGTACTAGTGTGTTCGACTCCCCTTAATTAATTAGCTAGGGTAACTAACTATCAACGATTTGTCACAAGAGAGAGAGAGAGAGAAGGGTAAAGTGGGGTTGTACTGTAACGCCCCAATTTGAAACTCACAATCTCTAAGAATTGA
>MVGT01002760.1:102105-125234 GCA_002174775.1 Macleaya cordata | reverse complement strand
CACAAAGTCGACAGAAGAGCTACGCTGACAAAAGAAGAAGGCATCTTGAATTTCAAGAAGGTGAATATGTTTTTCTTAAAGTCTCACCTCGGCTTGGAATCAAAAGATTTGGAAAGAAAGGGAAGCTTACTCCTCGGTACATCGGGCCCTTCGAAATTCTACAACGAATTGGTGAGGTAGCTTACAAATTGGCTTTACCACTACAACTAAATGGGATACATGATGTCTTTCATGTTTCCATGCTACGGAAGTACTACCCCGATCCTTCCCATGTGATCGAATGGCAGAACGTTGAATTAAAAGATGACATATCTTATGAAGAGAAACCTATAAGGATCATAGATTCACAAGAATGTGAACTTCGATTAAAGAAGATACAACTTGTCAAAGTTCTTTGGCACCATCATGGGGCTGAGGAAGCCATATGGGAATTAGAGTCCGAGTTGCGGACAAAGTACCCAGAACTATTTTCAAGTATGCTTTACCTTTGTTGTTGAATTTCGGGACGAAATTCTTTTTAGGGGGTGATGATGTAATACCCCAAGAAATTCCATAGTATCAAGTTTACACTTGCTTAACATATTAAGTTAGTATTATACCCATTTGGGTGTGTATTGATTTGAGAAATAAATTTCTCATATGCATGGTAATTGCATGGAAACTCATTATATGCATTAAGAGAGTTCTCTTTAAAAAAAATTATTTAATTAATTAAAATAATAAAAAATAATATTCTAATACCTAAAAAACGTGGGCTGCGCTACAGTAGCCGGCGACTACTGTAGCAGCCCACTAAAATAAATAAAAAGTTATTTTTTATATTAAAAAATTAAATATTAAAATAATAATAATAATAATAATAATAAATCTAAAATTTTTCCTATATAAACCCTCCCTTATTTCCTTCTTTAAAACACAAAATCTCCTCTTTTATTTTATGTTTACACCCATGTTACACCTCCAATTACTCTCCCCAATATACATATTTTCCTTACTTTCCATAATATACCTCTTCATCTACATTCCCTCTCATTAAATCTATAATAGTCACTAGTATTATCATCAAAATCATTGACAAATTAAGGATTTACATCATCGATCATCACATCCGGAAGTAATAAATCAAGTAGGTTATAAAATTTTGGCATCAAATTGAGGTAGGTGGGATCCCTACTATAAACAAAATCTAATTTTATGTTTTTGTTATGAAATTGCATATGAAATACATTTATCTTACATGGTTATATTTATTTATTTAATGCAAGGGATAAATTTTTATTCATAAGAAAAATGAATTAAAGGAAGTTTAATAATAACTTGTTATCTAGATTAAAAATAAATCTAGATGATATCGGTAATGGGAGACCCCCATAACACCTGCAGGTAAAGTTGAGTTCCGACTTGAGGAGACGGTGGACACTGATGTAATGGATTTAAAATAATTAATTAATGATTAATTATTAAAAGATTTAAAAAGAAATCTCTTTTTATACATTAATATAGTAATTTCTGCATATTTCAAATCTATTATTTTTGGATAGTTTGCAGCTACTGAGTTTTACTGTAATGCCCCAAGAAATTCTATAGTGTGAATATTCCACACTTAACCAACATAATTAAGTTAGTATGGAAGTATGCCCATTTGGGTGGTATTGATTTGAAAAATAAATTTCTCATATGCATAGTAATTTGTATGGAAACTCATAATGAGCTTCAAAAGAGATATCTCTAAAAAAAATTAATTAATTAAATAAATAATAAAATAATAAAATATTTTTTTATTATTAGCACATGGGCTGCTGCTACAGTAGCCGACGGCTCTACTGTAGCAACACTTAAAAAATATAATAAAATATTTAATTAAAAAATATTTTTTAAAAGAAATAATAATAAAAAAATAAATAAAATTTTCCTATATAAACCCCTAATTCCTTACCATTTCTCCTCACAAATCTCTCCATTTTCTTCCCTTTTTTCTCCCATCTTCTATCATATATCTCTCTCTTAATGATATGTCTCTATTTTATTTTTCATTTTATACCCTATTTAATTACATAAGGTTGATTTTACGAATATCAACAAGGTTATGAAAATTCAATGATCTACACCATTGAATTTGGATATAGCGAATAAGATAGGTGGGATCCCTACTATAACCAAAATCTAATTTTATATTTTTGTTATGAAATTGTATATGAAATGTATTTATCTTGCATGGTTACATTTAATTATTTAATGCGGGTTGAGTTTTTATTCATAAGAAAAATGAATTAAAGGAAGTTTAATAATAACTTGTCATCTAGATTAAAAATAAATCTAAATGGTATCGTTAATGGAAGACCCCCATAACACCTGCAGGTACCATTGAGTTCCGACTTGAGGAGACGGTGGACACCGATGAAATGGACCTAAAATAATGAATGGTTAATTATTAAAAGATTTAAAAAGAAAAATATCTTTTTGATGCATTAATATGATATTTTTGCATGTTTCAAATCTAGTATTTTTGGATAGTTTGCACCTACTGAGTTTTACTCAACCCTAAATTCTCCCCACTGGTTACGTTGAGGGTGAAGGATTCAAAGATGTACAGATTAAGAAGCAGATAGCTTGTGTTATCAAATTTGTATAAATATAGCTGATGAATTAAACTACTATTTTATCACTTGGGATAAAGGGTTATTTGTATTAATTCTTATTGTTTTAACATTCATATAAACTTAGATGTTAAGTTTTAAATTTTATAATTGATGTATTAATTTGCATTTAATTTTTATCATGAATAATTGAATTAATTAGGTTTTATACGAAATTGTATAATTCCCGTAATTCATACTGTCAGATTTACAAAATGGTATTTTTGGACATGTTCCGGTCAAAATTGAGCCGAGTCTATTTCTGACAAAATTATATATCTCGATTTTTCCTTTTCAAAAAGGTATTATACCATGTATTTCTAATTTCTGGTTAGAGAGTAATTTCTCTTTAAAGTTACTGATTTTACAAAAATTGTTAAAAAGCTGAAAATTATATTTTCTAAATTTTACACGTCCATATCAGTATTTTGGATGCATATTTGGGCCCTTTATTGTTAGAATTGGCCTCGGGCTATTTCTGATGAAATTGTAGATCTATGGATCTAGTTTTCAAAATTAGTTTATTTTTAAAATTCAGATTTACGGTTAAGTAGATACGCCTATTTTAATCGACTGTATGCAGTTGACACGAAAATTAGTTTTAAAACATTACATTTTTATTTTTCTTTGACTTGGACTGATTTTGTCGAGTCAATGAGCATTGACCTAAATATTGGTTGACTTGAACTGACTTTGACTTAGCTAGAGACTTAAGTATGTTTCGCTCAAAATTGACCAAGGCTTATTTCTGTAACAAATGAGATTTCAATTTCTTCTTTTCAAAATGGTATTATCCATGTATTTCGGATTTCTGGTTAGGAAGTAATTTCAGTTTCAAATTTATGATTTCTGGATAATTTAAGAAATTCGAAGTTATTTTTCTAAGATTGTGTATAAATCTGTTAGTAAATTTGAAACCCAGTTTTGAGTATCTTATGATCTGAATTAGGCTCGGTCTATTTCTACTGAAGTTGTAGAACTTTAAATCTATTTTTTAAAATAGTTTTATTTATATAATTCTGATTTACGGTTAAGAAATTATGACCATTTTACTGAAGTATGTGCAGTTAAGTACGAAAAATATTTTCAACAGATTTTATTTTTGTTTTTAAATTTACTTTGATTACTAAATTGTAATTAATGTTGACAAGAATTTACTGGCTTATCTTTCAAAAAGAGCAAGTAAGCGATTTTAATTCATTGCTTTAAATTACACTTCATTTACACTCTTCACGCCTCACCTTCCGGACTCATTGAATCAGGTTGGATTTTAGAGTTCCGAAAATCAGGGTGTGACAAAAAACATTTTTGCATGGATCTATGCAAAAACGTTTTTGCATAAAATTATACAAAAAAAATTTTTGTAAAAACAATGCAAAATCATGTTTCACAGATGATTTAGCATAGATTTATGCAAAAATATTTCACATAATTTAACATATGCAAAAATATTTTTGTAGATCTATGTAAAAACGTTTTTGCTTGAACTCATATGCAAAAACGTTTTTGCATGAATAAATTTTGTGATTTTTTTTTTTCAAAAATTATTCTTGACTGGTCTAGTTTTAAAGATCTCAAAAAGTGTTTTCCAAATATATGAATTTTGTCAAAATCCGAATTTTAGTTGAAGAGATAGTATTTTAAAGTTTAAAACGAAAAAGATAACTACATTTTTCTCTCATACAGCTGTACAAGTTTGAAAAAGATAAAAAGGTGATTGAGAAATATAACAAGGGTAAAATAAGAACATTAAAAAGGAAGGAATGGACTAAATAGATTTAGAAAAGTTAAAAAAGGACTAAACGGATTCAAAAAGCTTTAAAAAATGTATTTCAGTCTTATTAAAAATCTTGTGTACTAAATGGATTAAAAAAGTTATATATTGGATGTTTTGACCATTATCGTCCAATACATCCATTATGACTTTAATTCAATCTGTTTAGTCTACCAAATTTTATATGAGTCTATTTAGTCCAAAAATAAATTTTAGATAGATCTGCCCTTTAACTAATTAGTTATGGAAATCAAAATTTGACTGAATAAGAATCTCTATTTCTCTCTCTACATTAATAAGCTTTGTTGCTTTCGATCTTCACTTGTTTCTTTTGCTTCGATTGATCGATCACTCACCAGTTAACAAAAAATCTTCATGATGATTAGAGAGAAAGAGAGACATATAGTTTCTACCATCACCATCGAGAGAGAGATCGGGATAGAGAAGAGAAGAAATATAGGAGAAGGAGAGAAGAGAATAAAAGAGAATGGAGAAAGATCTGATTAAGAAAAAAAAAGAGAAAGGGAAAAGAAAGAAGAAAAAAAGAAGGAAAAGAGAGGATAGAGAGAGAAGAGAGGGACGTGAGAGAAAGATAGAAAAAAGAAAGGAAACAGAAAGAAGAGGAAAAAGAACAGAAAGGGATAGAAGAGAGAAGAAGAAAAAATTCAACATGGATCTATGCAAAAACGTTTTTGCATGGATCTATGCAAAAATATTTTTGCAAGAACTATGCAAAATCATGTTTCACAGATGATTTAGCATAGATCTATGCACAAATGTTTCACATAATGATTTAGCATATGCAAAAATATTTTTGTAGATCTATGCAAAAACGTTTTTGCATGAACTCATATGCAAAAACGTTTTTGCATGAATAAATTTCGTGAATTTTTTTTTTTCAAAAACCATTCTTGACTGGTCTAGTTTCAAAGATCTCAAAAAATGCTTTCTAAATATATGAATTTTGTCAAAATCCAAATTTTAGTTGAAGAGATATAGTATTTTAAAGTTTAAAATGAAAAAGATAACTACATTTCTCTCTCATACAGCTGTACAAATTTGAAAAAGACAAAAAAGGTGATTGAGAAACATAACAAGGGTAAAACAGGAATATTAAAAAGAAAGGAATGAACTAAATAGATTTAGAAAAGTTTAAAAAGGATTAAACGGATTCAAAAAGCTTTAAAAAAGATATTTCAGTCTTATTAAAAATCTTGTATACTAAATGGATTAAAAAAATTATATATTGGATGTTTTGGCCATTATCCCAATAAATTTTCTACGGATAAAATTGTTGGATGATTTGCAATCTATTTTATTAATGTAATTTACTTACTTATTTCTTCAAAAAATAAATTAGCCTTTTAATTTTAAACAGATGTATAAAAATTCAAACTACTATAGATTATGCACTTCACGCTATTTTTTATTTTTAAGTACCAAAGCAAGGGTTTCTTCTTTTAATAAAAGAAAAAATAAATAAGTAGCATGTTCAAAATGCCATACTCTTTGTGGCCCTAGGAGGCAAGGACCCATTTACAATTTTATTTTTTCATTTTGATATTATTTTACGTTTAGCCCAACTTTTTACTAATTCAACCCACCTTACAAGTCTATTTTGCAAATCGCCAGACACAACAATGCAGATTGCATAATAAATAGCTAGTTGGTTTACAAAGCCAACTAACTATTATGTGAAATCTGTATTGCCGGGTCTAGAGAACCAACTAGCAAGGACCACATTTGCATTAAAATATAATTTTTAATAATTCGTATAGGATTCATGATTATTGCAGCTACCCCATATACCTTATCAAATTACCATCTCTTAGAAAATAAGCTATTTAATACACATTTTTCGGGGGAAAAAAAAGTAAATTAACTAAACAAAAAATTAAAAAAATGTTACAACTAGTCCAACCATCCGGACAAGATAATCTGATTTGGACCTCCATTCCAATTTGGAGATATTCCAAGTCAGACATGTTAAATCATTTGATCCCAAACAATCCAAGCATTTTTGGACTTTTCGTCAATCTGGAGCTGGGTTAGAACTAGTATCAATTCTCAAATCCCTGAAACTGCACGACTAATCGGTTCTTGAAAATACTGTAGTGAAATGAAGATGGCTTCCTGTAAAAAATGAACACATTGCAAATATAAGAAATTGTAATATATATAGATTAGATAGAGAAGTAGAGAGAGATCAATATGATAGGGTACCTCAGTTCGAATTGTTCTGCTGCCTTGATGAGGACATGTGTTCAAGTAGGAATCAAAGACCTCGCGTGCATCTTTCCCCTGTCAAAGAAAACAAGATGATCTGTTTGGCAGGAAGCACAGCAGCGGCCTTTACAGTGTCTATCCTAACTCCTAAGTTCCTAATCATTTTGGATTGGTTTAGAGCAAGAAGCAAGGATTCTCAAAGAGTTTGATTTTCTAGACCCATGTCTAATGCAGCCCAAGAAAACCCCACCATGGGATAGGTGCGGATTTAGATGGACTTAAGCGGTAAAGAAGATGGTGGAGTTGACCGTTTAAGTCCCCACCATCACATGGTGGGCCGGTGGGGTCTTCTAGACCCAAGTTAGATGCTGGTCTAGAAAGTCACTCATTCTCAAAAGATCTAGGAAGCCTTGAAAGTACCACGGTACTACCAGGTTATATACCTTCAAATTACTGTCTTCTTCAATGCTCTCTTCCAACCCAGCAAGTCCCCCAAAAGCAATCAATAGGTGCCTGTGTAACCAGATTGCATCCAGTAAACAAGAATCATGAATACATAGTCATCATGCTGCATATACTTAACAGGCTTTACAAAAGCAAAAAAATGATGAACCTCAGTTTTATTATCCTCAGTAAATCCTAACTCTCCATTTCAAAATGCATGGTCCCGTCCCCTTACTATATCAAACCTGACAGTTCAATTCGTGATCCACCTCTTGGATTGGGATTTTTCCCCTTAAGGAAACCTACTCAAAACTTCCAGATCACCCTTCCAAGTTTTGTTTCTAGCTGAAACCTCCAGTAGGTCACTTTTTTGGCTTAGCCATCCAAAAGGTGGACCAGGACCACCAAAGCAACGGTTTGGACCGATGCTTTAATAGGCTGCATTTACAGCATAGACTACCTCACCTATTCAGATATTTTCATGTTACAAAATTGGGAACAACATTCGAACATTGTAAATGATCCATGTAGTGTACCTTTTCATCTTGAAATACTAGTTTGGAAAGTTATTAGGCAGTGTATCACAAATAGTTGCTTAAGCACTTTAAATCATTTAAATTTTGATAATAATTAAAATTTTAGGTACCCTAAGTGGAAAATTTCTTTCTTCAGCAGAATCCAATACACAAACCGTTAAAAGAAGTATGACCAAGAAAGTCTTCTTTGTTTTTGTTTTTTTTTTTTTGTATCTTATACGAGTATAAAGTCTAACCAGCACATCCTTTTCATTGACGATTGACCACCAGATCACAGAAACAATACCTGAATGTAGGTATAGTATGCTCCGATGAGTTAACAACGAGACCATGCTCTGAAGTTCCAACCTTATGATCATAGCCACCCTATTTAGGTGAAGGATAAGAAATTTTATGGTTAGTATATGAGTATGTGTAGCTTAAAAAGAAGTAAAAGGAACTGAAGAATGAGTACCTCATAAGGGCAGTCTTTAAAAACAGAACTGATGTTGGGTGCATATCGCACTTTATATCCCCAGTATGATCCTACTTCTTCTCTAGGTGTGGAGGATGGCACAACTTTGCGAAAAGAATCTACACAAATGGAAATAAAAATTTCTAAGATAATCAGCAGAGACGTTAGTTTAACATGGACTAGAAGGAACCAAAACTCGTCTTTTTTCTTTTTTTTGAGAATGGTTCACATTTATTGATTATAAACCCGAAGGCACAATTACAAAGAATAGGGATTCCCTTCTCCGGTGATAATGTCGCTTTGTCTATAGGGAGGGGTCTGGAGTTCTACTCCTAGGGTTTTGGTCTTTGATTTTGTAATTTTTCTATGTCTTTCTTTGTATTAATATTCTTTGCCTATTTGGCTTTTCAATAAAGTTTTGACTTCTCAAAAAAAAATTTACAAAGAATAGGAAAAAAACAGAAAATACAAAACAAGGTGGCAGGCCAGTATGGCCATCATCCATATCTCCCTCTTTTCACCGGAGTACAGAATCCCAAAAAAAACATAATCCTGGAAGTGTACTTTGGAGAATAGCTCATTTGGACTGGCCCAAAGATAGATGCGTTTCTTAATCTCCAGGATCAATTTCTCCGAAGTAAATTCCTTACCCTAAAAAACCCTGCAGTTCACACACCCCATAGTACTGACGGCATCAAAATTTTGCATAATAATCTAGTTCTTGCGGATTTGAGAGGAAAGGCCCAAGAGTTCACACTCCACACGCACGCATGGATCCCATGAAAGCCCAAAACTCTTTTTTGATCTTTGTATTCAAGAGACACAAGTTTTTCCCCATAAAAACATGCAAAGATGTGGACTATAACAATTCATAGTAATAGTAAGCAAAGAGCACACAGTCATTCCAAGTTTTAGTTAACAGAAATTGATACAACTGATGCGAACAAATCAAGTATTACAAAACAATTTTCACATGACAAAAATGTATTGAAAAGAACCTAAGTATACCTTGTCAAACACATCATAATTGTCTCACTCTTACTAAGCACAATCCCTCTTAACATGGTTGAAAAATAACTCCACCAAGACAGTAAATTTTCAGAAGAAACATAATGTGATTACCTGTTTCCAGGCAGCGATTGGTTCCCATAGCTACAGTTACCCTTATTCCAGGCTCAAGTTTTTGGTCAACGAAAATGTTCTGCACAACATCAAGTGATAGCATTAAAAAAAAAAAACTCAGTAAGAATATCTTTTATCCAACATGATTTAAGGAGTTCAAGAGATATAGGTTAAAGAAGTGGATGATGTCAACAAACTGGTCATAAAACACTAATGCATTTTTAAAGCCTCAAGAAAAAACTACACAAATGGGAAGAGATTAAAGAAGTAAAACCAAGAAAGAGAGCACATTTTTTGCAACACCCCCTGCATTTAATGTAATTAGCAATAACCCCCACATATTAATATTTTCAAGGATACCCCCTTTGACAGAAAAAAAAAAAATTCAACCACTTCAAAGGACTACAATAGCAGCCATTAATTCCACAGAACAGACAAATCACGTTACTCTATGAACCAGTGTGTGTTAAAATATAACTTTTATCACATCTTGTCGTAGGTCAATGACTGCTTCTCGGTCAAGCACGAATTCTTAAAGTTCTATCCTATGTGATAAAAAAAAAATTAAAAAAAAAAAGAAACAGTGTAGCACTTGCAAATATGAACTCCAAGTCTCCATCAAGTTCTACAAAGCCAAGTATTTAAGTTAATCCGAATCTTGTAATATGAATGATGACGAGAAATTATGTCCCTCCTAGATTCTTAACATAAATTGGAATGACATGTTACTTTCACTAATGGCAACAGAGAATGACAAAGCAAGGCAGTCCTCTGATATTTCTAGGTTCAAGGCCCCCACCTTCCATGATGAAGTAAGTAGGTTTTCAAGTAACTGTTAATATTACCAAAGTAATACTCCATACAAACAAATACATAATCATGCCTTTCCTATGTAAATCTGTATTTGCAATCCAGTAGTAGCAAAGAAACCAAATTCTTAGTCTTTTAGTTGTTGTTATTGGGTGTCTTCTTACAGAAATTTTATCATGCAATATAACAAATTTTTTTGAAGGAGGACAAGTCATGATAATAATAGCAACACTAAAATATAAAAATCAGCTATAGTGATGAAGTCTATTTGGCTAAACATATTTCAACAAGCAATTGTCACCCAGACCTTATTTAAACCAACATCAACTAGTGTTCCCACGAAATTTGAATCTTCTACTTTCAGTGTAACACCTGTAAAGACATTGCGAGATATACGATCAATTGTTCATGTAATAAATAAATAAAAAGGTGAACCAATTAAATACTATGAAAGAACGTTTAAAAACAAAATGGCAAGCTCAGAAAGGTTCAGTAACTAGACCTAAATGTATGAAACTCGAGCCTTACTAAATTAGGTCTAAGTGAAGTTTCAAGAAGAGGTCACAACCATGCTCAGAAGATCCAGCCTTAAATTTCTTATTATTTTTTTTCGAGGTAAGCTGGGATACAGTGGTGCACTATATCAATCAGTCGAGGTAGGAATCATGCTCATGTAATTGCATCCATGAAATAATCATCAGAAGTAAGCCATGCTAAAAGGTTCATTAACTAGTAAATCCATAGCAGCTTAATACATCTACGAACAAAGAAAAGCTTACCTTCACGATATGGACCCCATTCATGCTTGCGCAGATGATGAGGAGCATCAAGAGGGGGTAACAAACCCTGAAAAAATGCAAGTAGAAACAAAATCACCCGTGACTTCACATCAACTATACATTTAAATAAACGCAAAGTCGCTAATACATCTGCTATATCGCAATTTTATGAAGAATGGGTTCATACCACATATCTTAAGCTGTTATGCATCGGAAATAAAGCCCGCCTCAGATATTGGGGTGTCTCTAGGTATTTCAAAATCCTTATAAGAAACTGAGAACCACTTTCATTTCCATCCGCATCCTCGGCTGTTGTTACACTCGAATCATCCTCTGCCCCACTCTTATTATCAAATACTACCACCTGCATATACAAAAATTACCCTCCTTTAAGCATTAACTCTTATCCCAAATCCAAAATTAGTCCTTAAATCTCAAATTAACAGTAATTTCTTCTAAATCTTGACATTGTATAACCATCCTAAGATTTTGGGTATAACAAAAACAAAAGAATTAATTTAAACAAACACTGACCTCATCGATTCTGAAAATAGTTGCGGCTCGTGCTATTTGTCCAGCTAACTGAGAAATTTAAAGGGTGAAACAAAAAAAAACCCAACTTGAGAAGACAGAAATCTAACTTGGGTAAGTCTAATAAGTAGAAAGAAATACTACTGATGAAATTGAAGAGAAGAAATTAGTACCCTAGTTGCGAGCTCGTAAGATTGGGTGTTGTCGATGATGGAACCAGGCAAAGCGATAGTCACTGTGGGTATTTCCTTTTTCTCTCTCTTACTTTTCTCTCTCTTACTTTTCTCTCTCTTCGTTTCTCCATTAACGAGCCCTTCTACTGCTTCTTCTTTCTTCTCTGCAACTCCTACTTCTGATTCGGCTCTCCTTTTTTTCGCCATTTTCAGTTTCGGTTCCACTCTTTTACACACTCAACGCGCCATAATAAGGGTTTACTTCCTGTTTGTTTACAAACAACGGGCTTTTGGACCGAACTGTAAATAACTAGGATTTTATGCACGAATAACCCACATTTGGGTTCAACACAATGTTTTAAAAACCGGCCCCGTCATTGAACCGGAAAAGTCACTGTGTTGGGTCAACCCGGGTCAACCAGTGGTTGACCCAAAAAAATCCACTAAAGAATTGTATATTATAAACAGAAATAATATATTATAAATAAAAAAAATTTATGAAGGTAAACAATAAAAGCTACCTAGTCTAGATGGTAAAAACGTCCATAACTTAGAATTCCTAGGTTCAAACCTTTTTAGATATAATTTTTTAAAATATATAATCTGGTAAAAAATCAGACGGTTCACTTAGATTTCTGGTTCAACCGTCAGCAAAAAAGACCGATTTTTAGAAAAATTACTGGGTCGGTGTTGAACCAACCCAGTTTTGGGACTGAGTCACCGGTTTTCTAGTTGAACCGGTCGGTCCGATCCGGTTTTTAAAACATTAGTTCAACATAAGTTTTTAACCCATTTTGTACGTAGAACTACTGTTTCCAGTTTACCCTTTGGCTGTATTTGATAGCAAGGAAGTGTGTTATGGGGAAATAGGTTCATTTTCACCTGAAATTAATTGTTTGGAGACTAAAAAAGCCTATTCCACGAAATTACATTAAAAACTAACTATTAATCATGCAAGTAATTGGGCCTCAAATTCCATTGAATTAAAAATGCAAATAAATAACGAAATTTGTATTGTTTCTGCGGAACTAACCTATTTCTATGGAATTCAAATGCTATAAAAAACAGCCTAGTTCTTCTTCTTTAAAGCTCATTTTTCATTAAGCTTTTTCATTTTCTTCTTTCTATTTAATTCAGTTGCTGCTGCTCGATCATCGTAGTCACTCGCCGTCGGCGATTGTCATTGTCGTTGGTTACCTCGGTTCGTCCTCATTCATCTAGTATTCTCTTTTTTTTAAGGATAAATCTCTTGTAAGATAGAAATCTCTCATCTTTCTCTAATCTTTCTTGTTTGTTGCTATTTTTGAGTTACAAAACCTTTCATATTAGTGTATTTTTAGTGATGCTCTCATTTTTTTTAGTTGATTCTTGGTTGATTTTCGTTGATGTTTTTGTGATGGTTCGCCGACTCGGTCGAGTCAGGCGCGACTCGGATCAGACTCGGTGGAGACCTGTCTAACTATCCAATACCAGGCTCGATTGGTTAATGACTCGGTCCGACTAGGCCGAGTCAGTCTTGACTCGGCCTTAACTCGGTCAACTCGGTTGACTCGGGGGTTTTTAATTTTCTTTGTCCCCCTTTTTTTTTTTTTGCCTCAGACCTGACTCGGTACGACTCGATCCTGACTCAGACTCGGACTCGGTCGCCACTGAGTACGAGTCGACGAACCATGCGCATTATAGCCAAGGTGGAGGCCCTTTATAGTACAGTATAGATTATCATATAAGGGTGCAGCAGGACATCCGAATTTGACAAAGGGGAAAGAAGATTAGCATGGACATTATACTTGCTCTTAGAAACTATAAGCTGATGTATAAAAGAAGTAAATTATGCAATTGGCGTTCGATTTCTCTTACCATGGCAAGAATAGATGCAGTGCATATTAATTAATTAGTTCTTTATTTTGTATTTGATGCTAGATAGTGAGGAAGAACTAGTTCAATCATGTGTTGAACACTTGTGAATATATAGTAACTTTTGAATTAACTTTTTAGATATATCTTTGATAATCTGTGACCGTCTGTGGAGGCCAATTAGTTTGAAATGAAGATTAGGCAAGATCATTTGACAAACTATGTCTAAGAATTAGTTCTTAATCTAATTTTTATTTATTTAATTAATTGTCTTTAATTATTTCATGTCTTCAAATTATTGATTCCAACCCTTGTTTCAGAAATGGAGAATATAAGAGTATTGATTCGCTTTGATGGTGAATTGCCTAATTTCACAATTCGATTTACAAAGGTGAAATTTGTAGACTAATATATGTTTCTAAGAATTTTACTTATGATGAGCTTAAGAATAATGCATAGCTGAGATAGACTTCGAATTATGGGTCATTTCAATTTCACGTTTTGGCTCGTATTCAAAATGGACTGTATGGGCTTTTTGAGATCCGTAATCAAGCCGAATTGGTATGGTTTTTATCCGATATTGATGATCCCAAAGCCAATCCTAACTTTTATACAAGGAAAAGACGTAGAGACACTGGCAACTAAAAATGTTTTGTTGTATTGTATGTGGGATTGGCCAACATTTGAGTGCAGTTTGCCCCCAGTTGCTAGGTAATCAAGATAGTCCTGCATCCCCTTCCCACGACGAGGATGTTGATGTTCCTTCGCCATCAATTCCTTCTGTGTCTTCTCCATTTTTGGTCTTACACAGGTGATGGGACATCTTCATATGATGGGCGACATCATGAGATTACAGACAGGGCAAGAACGGATATTGCAGCGACAGAAACGCCAGTACCATTAGAACCTAGAGTTTTTGCGGCTCACTTATCCGGAACATCCAATTGCGTCTGATGACGAGGATAATTGAACATAATCCGAGTAAGTTGGATCTTTATTCTTTTTCTTTTTTTTTTTAATAATTTGTGTTTGTTACAATTTATCTCATTTGATTGTATAACATTTTTGCAGGATTACAAGATGCAGATAGGATTTTTTTTTTTTTTTTGATAAGATGTAGATAGGATTCAAGCTTGGATATTTTTTTTCATAGTTCTTAACCTTTGCAAGACTCTTTGGTGAACGTGAACTTTACTATGTAATTTTAGTATGAGATTCAGATGACAGTTTTTTTTTTAATTGCTGCTAGTGACCCTGTAATTGTCACTTTTCTGTTGGCAGTACCAGACATGAGAAACCCGGCACATGGCATTGCTTAGTTCTTCAACTGGAAACCCGCTCTAGGGATCCTTTTTTTTTTTTCCTTTCTATATTGTGGAAGGGAAGCTCATATTTTGGCATGTCAGAACTCTAGTCAATATCCTATTTTGTGAGGATGGGCTAGTCTCAGCAATTATATGCACGCACAACTTGGCCCCCCAACTGAGACGAAGTCGAAAGACCCAAGACAAGTCAAGCAGATCGCTTCGATGCAGCATTGAATGAAAATAAAATAGAACAGAAAGCAAGAGAAAAAAAAATTTCAAAATTTTCCAAAAATATGAAACCAATTTATTCATTTAAGAATCAACTTTACAAAGACCAGTTCTAGAGTAGCTATCGAAATCCAAGAAAATTATGGATGTATTATCCTTTGTTCTTAGACTTCTTGCTTCACATAACACAAAATTAGCAATCTTCTCCGCAGTATTCCCTTTTTCTGCTGCATATCTCTCCCTTGTCTGTGCAAAAAATAGCACACCACAGAAATTTAGTGGAAAAATTTCCAATAATTCACGTTAAGAGGAAAATAAAGTATTCTTTATATACCTGAAGGACAAGTTGCATTGCTTTCTTGACGCTAATGACATCCCATAAGCCATCGCTGCAATTGTGGACGAAACAGGGAATGTCACATTTCTATGGTTGTCAAGTAAACCGTAATGATGATAACAGTTTAACACTGCCTGCCAAATTGCAATAGTTTTCGTACAACCTTGTATCTCTCACACACACACAAAGGAATAGGAAAAGGATAAGAAAGTTTGTCTTAAAGTCACCTTGCCATAAGTGCAAAGGCCCTGCTGTCTTTATTTATATGCACAACTTGGCTAATGTAAGGTACCGAACTGAAGCGAGCTTCCTGTTCCTTTAGAAATTTATCTCCAAGCATGCGGGCAAGGTTCAAACCTGAACGGGGTAAAAAACATATCAATTTAGCAGATTATCAATGAAGTAATTAATATGTTTGATAAAGGAACGTGAAGCATCACCACATAGCCGGGTTTCACCATCTTTCAATGGATCTCCTGTTTCGTTCAACCGCCTTCTTTCAGACTGACTAGTTATTCTATGATCTTCTGTCATCTTGATCTGCTTGCCACCAATACTGCTAAAAAATGTCAATTTCAGTGTACAACGAAGAATATACAGTAGAAATACTGGAAGCCAAACAAGTACTAAAAAAGTACCAGATGGAGTTCATCGGAAAGGTTAGAAAACTAAAATCATAAGTAAATAAACTAGTGAAGTAGTGAGTGAAGTTGTTCCAACAGTCAATCTTCTAAATTCTAATTCCTAATGTAGGAGAATCAATTGTGCCAATAGGCTGGACAAAAAGGCCTCTACTGTGAGATGGTTTTGGTCGCGCTCTAGAACCCACTTGTGAATGGAAATTACTGCTTGACTGATAAAAGGCCTCTGATTGGCCTCCAGTTTCCCGACACTAAGAGCTTCCATGCAACAAATTGCTAAGAGTCATACCAGATGTATCAAAACAGCTTATACAGTTCACACCCAGGTGAACCAAAAATAAGGCTCTTAACATGCCAGTCGCATCAGTACATTTGAGACGTGACATACATGTGTGTGAAGTAAAATGATTGCCAACTAGTAATGCAAAGTCCACATAGAACAAAGAAACTTAATAGCTGAACCCATGAAATCCCATCATGGTAAGAAATAAATTAACACCACCATGAAATCTTAAGTTCAATCCATGTTAAATACCAATCAAATGAACAATGTATCCAATCGTACTACATATAAATATTTATCCACTGAAAATTCAAGACATTAGAAGCACATACTTCATAATACAGGCTGAATCCCCAACATTTGCACATTGCGCAAAAAGTTTTTCATGACCATCAGTCCAAACCAAAAGCAGTGTAGCAGTACAACCCTGAAAAGAACTGTGGTTACTGCATGCATAAATCAAATTCAGACTCTTCCAATCCAGAAGTAATAAGAACTACAAAGGATGCACCAAAACTTTCCAAAACAGTTATACCAAAACCTACAAAGAAACATAAAACACTTGACTAAAATAAGAGCGAGCACCGGCCAAGTATATTCTGGATAAACCAGGTTGCTGGTACATGCATTTACATCTAATATCTAACATTCAAAGTCTGATGTATGCATGCTTAAGTGTTGCATGCACCAGCATATCAACAATACAAATTAGTAAGAATTTGCGAATCAGAAAACGTAGCGAGTAGTATCAGAAAGATTTGCAAAACAAACGACTTCTTTTTAAGCATCAAATGTAATGCCGGATAGAGATTAGGATGGTTGATTAACAAGATGAATGCCAAGACCAGAAAGATAAAAGCCATAAGTACAAAAGATCTGAAAAAAAAAAAAAAGATTTCAATATGCATTTCTAGTCATAAGATATAAGTTGTCACTATCCACCTCAGAGATTTAAGCATGGAAGGAGGGGAAAAAAAAAAAAGAAGAAGCAATGATGGAGGAGAAAACCTCATACTGATGATGCATAGCTGCTTCTGTCTGAAAAAACGCATCTCTAAGGATGTCTGAAGCATCACAACTGGAAAGAACCATCTCTCTTTTTTCTGAAACTGACAATATATTGGTGACCATCTTAGGTAGAATCCTGGAGATAAGACAAATGGAACATCTGTGACTAAATATATCCCAGAAATAGCTAAGAATAATTATATACATACATAAATAGAACATTTGTGACTAAATCCTGGAGAGGTTATTTGCTAATCGTAGCCTGCTTATAGGCTAAAATAAAAACAAATCATCAAAGGAATAAAATGAGAACAAGACAAATCCATCAAGTAACGTATATTTTATGTAACCCAGCATGGGTGTGATATGGAGTTATGTATGTGTGCATGTGTTAAATTGTTCAAACTCAAAATCTAAGAGACTAAGGCTGTGCTTGGTACTCAATGAATTTTTGCGAAAATTCACAGCCCAAAATTCTATTGCATGTGCTTTGGTTGTCGTTATATAAGTGCAATCATTACACCAATTCCAAATTGTAGTGGGTGCCCACATGAATTTGGTGAAATAGGGTGTGAATATTTGTAGTCATAAAAAATGGTTGCAGTTATTCGCACCCTATTTCACCAAATTCATGTGAGGCCCACTACAATTTAGTGTAATGATTGAATTTATACAACTACAACCAAAGCTGGCAAAGCACATGCAATAGAACAAAAATTCAACGGATAACAAGCACAACGTAAGTTACTAAACCACAAAAAAAATTAGTTAATATTATAACATTGTGACATGTTAGATGCACAATGTTATACCATGTAGTAAACAAGAACTTCTGAAGAGAACGAGCAATATATTCCATTATGTTACCTACCTCATTGACATATCCAAGCATACAAATTCCTATCTTTAAGCTTTCCATTTGGTTTGGTGCTCAGTATATTAGCTAATGCCTCTGAACTTTCAAAGAAAATCTTTCTTTTAGATCCAAATAAGCATACCTAAAGACATTTAGTACTTTCAAACAGAAAACTTAACTATCTATTTTCCATTACGTCAAACATATCTACGCCATTAACCTACCAGTTGAACATTTTGAAGCAGTACAAGAGTAAGCATACCAAGCCCTAGAAGGAAAAGAACATGGAGCAGAGCCCACAAGGGCCACAACTACTAACGCAAATATCAGTTACTCATCTATTTCATGTTCCTCATGTATAATAAAATAACAACAAAAAGTCAACACAAATGCATAAACAGAACTCCTTGGTTTTCCAGAAGAAAAAGGTAGATTAGATAAGATCCTTAAACCCTTAAAAGGTTATTCCTATACAGCATGAAAATCACATGTGAAAGGAAGCACTAACTTGCTGGCGGCTTTGGCAGCTCCAGGTCCACCATGCCCATCACAAATTCCAAACAAGCCAAACTGCGTCACAGACATTTGATTAATAAAACTCTGTGAGAAAAGGGTATAAAGTGTCCATTGTGTATTCAATCATCAAAACCTGTTCAACTCCTGGAAGGGGCCACTGGTAATAGCACACATCTTCCATTGGAAGCTTTTTTCCTCCTCGGCGCAAAGCCATGGGATCAGATGCCATACCAACTCCAAAGGGGATTTCTTGTTTACCATGAGGACTGATTTTAACCTGCCAAAGTGAAACATTGAGGAAAAGAAATGTATCAGCAAATGTAATATTCATCAGTTGTCCTTAAATTGAAGCATACTGTTGGTTAACTTGAGTAAATATTCAACATCTAAAAAGCGAAGATTCTCATTATTAGCATTAATTTTCACCATTTTTTAATATATTATGATTAATATAAATACAATTGAGACTAGTGGATGTTATCCAAGCAGCACACCTCTTCTCTCCATCTAGATTTTCAAAGGTGAGTCCGGGAGAGAGAAGGAAAAAAAAAATTTCTAACACTGCTACCGTCATCTTATTCCAAAGGGAAACTAAGTACATAAATGGTGAAGTAGCAGTTTAAATAGCATCGTCATTCTTCTCATCAACCGTGATTCAACTACTGAGCAGTGAGTACTGGTAACTATTAAAATATTAAAAGTGACAAGTAATGGCTCTTCAACTTACAGTTACTTTTGAAGTTGTGCCAAGAGTTATTATGTCTCCAGTAGCAAGCTCGACGGGTTCACTCCATTGTCTACTTCTAGAATCAGGATGGTGGACATGATGAGAGTTCAAGAATGTTCCATTCAAGCTTCCCATATCCACCAGCTCCCATTTCAATTTCTGTTATATTGGAAGTCAGATTAATACCAAGTATATGGATAATGATCAACAATTTGACATAAAACATAAGACAAAACAAACTGGGAAGAAGATGATTACATTTAAGTTCCAGTTAACCAGGGCATGCTTCCCTGAAACCTCTCCGTCCTTCAGTAACAGATCACTTGGAGGAACTCTCCCAAGGGTCAGCGGAAGTCTAGAAGTATCTGTAGACTGTAGGGAACAGCGGAGTCCACAAGAAGGACCAGATACAACTTCCAGAGTCAGGCTGCTTCCTGCACTTCTAACGAAAAGATAGGATGACATGTTTTACAAATTCAGAAGAAATTATAAAAAGATGTTTACATGATTGACTACTTCAGATATCAAAGTTAATCAGACCAATAAGTGAAGGAATGGGAGAATACTTTGATCTTGAATATCATTGGGTATGAACTCTCGGTAGCTAGCACTGTTAGAAAGAAATGTAGGATCATAATTTGGTTCTTCCTTTATGGCATACTTTTGCTCTTCAACAAAGCGATTTGGCACAAAAGGACGCTTAAGTGTTTGACCAACCAGAAGATCTTCTGAAGAATCAGATATAACATCTACAACCAAGCTAGCACCTGGAAGCATATTAAAAAAAAAAAAAAAACAAGTTGTAATTGCTAACAAGGAAATCGGCAGCTAGACTGATAACTCCATTTAGAATAAAAGGGAAATCATTATGCGAGCAATAAAATAGAATCTTAAACCTTGGGTTACATGTGCATCTGCCGATGGAAGCCTTTGTTTACAAACAAATCCATGTGCTCTAGGTGAATTGAAATATCCTTCCACTTGGAGACGGGAGCCATCTAAAACAAAATCTCTTGCCAAATCGCTGCTTTGGTTTGCAACCTGATCCAAATCCTCCGAAACAAGAGGTCTTTCCAGGTCTCCAACCTACAACACAAGGAACACCATGGTAGCAACTAAGTACCAAAGAGTACAATTATGAAAAACAAAAGTATCCACCTTTTAAAAATGTTAGGTTCCTAACTTCTCATCATGAGAAATGAGGAAAAAGGAAAGAGGAGATCAGGGACTCAGGGTTAATACCAAAGGCAATTCAAATAGAGGTAACTTTTAGTGTATGGAGCCTTCATTTAGATCCCACCCCACCCCCAACCCACCCAAAAAAAAACGATGACAACAACAAAAGGGTGCAACTGTCATGTATTTCAATCATATCAGGATATATTCCTTTCGGATTAACTGCTGCATGAATGTAAAACGTTTTATTTGACGTGTATTTGATTATTTAACATTTATTGCTGAGACGAGCTCCCATTTTAGGAGACTTCAATATCTTTCTTTCTTTTTTCCCATTCAAGTATTTAGTGGCATGATAAATCAAAATGGTAAGAACTTATCAATAGCAATAAATAAAAGAAAATGAAATCAACAAGGTGTACACAATTACACTCAATATCCTTGAATTTAATACCCATAGGATAGGATTGTCATAGGTGTCGATTTTAGGTAATTAATCAATATTCTCTTAAGACTTTTTAGTTAGATCATGTTTACATAGATTATTGAGATTCAGAGAATATATTGATGAAGGATTTAAGTTAGTTCATGTTTGTACAGAGTAATGAGGATAACGCTACGTATTCAAGGGTAATCAAGCTATTTAGAATGTTAAATAACGTTATTTAGAATACTTTTAGCAAATATTTCTTTTTTGGGGGTTTTGGAGTGAGAACATGAGGTACTAAGCTCATAATGTACAAAACATATTTGCAATCACAACAGGCGTACTTGGCTATGCAAGTCAGCTATGTTTTTGAATCTTCAACTAGTTTTTACTACTAAACATCCAAGATTCACAAATGTCAGATGATCCCTCAACCCATATAAGTGAGTATTTTAACTACTCCTGGAGCACATTTTAGGAGGTGTACAAACAAATGTTTTTTTGGTAAATACCAGTAAATTGTTGTGCTCCCAGAATAAAAGGCAAGTAACATAAGCACGTGGGTGGCATACTTCAAAGCATTTCAAATTGAACACTGCAAAACAAGATTCACTAACCTTTTATAAAAAAAACAAAACCAACTCCAAATGGTGTTCTTAAACCACTTAATCCTACGTTAAGTTCAAAATAATAGGTTATATATATTGCCACTGATAAGAGTTAGGTCAGTTCATATACATTTTCTTTTTGAAGAATTACCATAACTGAAAATGCATGATCTTCATGTCTCCCAGTAACGAATGTAACCCATTATGTATTTCAACTACTGTAGTGAGACATTCAAACTTCCATAATTACCTTAATATTTGAAATTAATTAAATACGTAACAAATTTTGGATTTTTTTCTCATTTCCAGATCTCCACATTCAGCATTTTCAGAACTTCCCTGTAATATCTAGGGTACCTCAAAATTTCTCTTACGAGTGACCTAGTTTCACTAGTAGGGGAAAAAACCCACAGACCAAAAGTATAAACAGATAAAAGTAGCTATGTTGTAATATGTTGTAAGCTCAAAAGGAATCGATCTCTGAACAAATCTTGAACATTTTGCATCAAATTCTAACAATCAAAAATAAAACAACAACAAAAAAATGATTCAAAAATATCAATCCCCACATAAACCTAACAGAATTTGAATAAAAGTTGAAACCCTAAACAGAAAAAGTCAACCCTCAAAACAGCTAAAACGAATTAACCCACAATGTGATTTGATTTGATTTCCCAATAAGCCTAAACCATACTCCATATTCAAAAAATTTAAAGAATTTAAACACATTAATAACGAGATTACAGAAACCCAAACCATAAAAATGCAAGAATCAAACAAAAACTTAAACAGATTAGAGAATAATTAAAAAGAAAAACTGGGTTTTCAGTTTTGATTTTCGTTTTCAGTTTTTTACCTTGATCGAACGGTTTCGAGAAGAAGAGAAGAACCACCGCCATGGCTTACAAGCCAAGAGGAAGAGAATGAAAATCAGAAGCAGCATAAGGAGGACGAGACCAACAATGCTATCTACCATAACCATCGCCATCTCTCACTCCGAGGAAAGAGAGAGAGGAGAGAGAAAGAAGAGAGATGGGGAGGAGAGCTGAGGAGGAGCGAGAATAACGCTTTGAAATGGTCTCATTTATTGTTACGAAAGTGTTAACTTCTAAGATTGTGCCACATGTTTACTGTTCGGCATGACCGTCACATGGGACAACTACATGGGTCCCATTACCAAAGGCTTTTGTGGGCCCATGATAAAAGTGGGTCCAGATTATCTAGAGGTTCGACACGTGTTTTATAATAAATAAGACGTGGATAATCTTTGTGGTGTACCATACTATAGTGTAAAAAAAGTTGACCGTTGATATCCACACAGCCAATTTTGATACCTTGTGACCTCATTTTGGTCAAACAAGTTTGACCATCAATTTTGATTTCTAATGACCTCAACTCTATTTGATTAAAATAATATTATTTTTAATTAAAATATATTTTTAAATTTTTTTATAAAAAATATTAAATAATTTAATAAAACAATTTTTTTCTTCTTACCCCACCTTCTTCCACCACCACCACCACCACCGTCACCACCATCTCCCCACCTCCACCACTTCAGCACCATTTTCCCACATCCACCACCGCCACCCCACTACCTTCACAGAGATCAGAGTGAGAGAGAAAGAGAAATCGGAGAGAGATTGATGGCTAACGGAGAAAAAGGAAAAAAAAAA
>MVGT01002760.1:90128-100770 GCA_002174775.1 Macleaya cordata | reverse complement strand
TGAAAGACAGAAATAGATAAATATATTGAATTACCAATATAGAGTGGACGTATTAAGACCAAAAAAAAAAAAAAACTTTCCCTACTGTGCCTCATTTTATGTAAACTCAAAAAGATTTTTATCACTTTAATAAATAAAACTCGAAAGATCTTAAAATCATCATTAATTTATTTATTAAGTGAGCAGATCAATTGTTAGCTTGTTTATCTTTTGAAACTATGAAGAATATTTTGTTTAATTAAATTTGATATATATTTGTTATTATTTTTAGTATTAATAAGTTTATATAATCGCCTAAATTTATTGAAACTTGGGTAATCCGAAGAACCCGAGAAACCCGAGAAATTTACATGGGCCATGCATGGGTAGACTCCTTCCGAATTTTGTAGGTTCTATAGGCATTCTGGGCGCACGGAGGTATAGGGTGGACGTGACATGTCCAAAGCCTCTAACCCACCCAACTCGCCCGAGTCCCACCCCTACCCCTTATATAGCCCCTTATATCATCCCGCCCTTGTGGGGCCCACATACATTGTGTAATACCCTGAATTTTTGAGTTCAAATTCGCCTTGGGTCTAACCCGAGAACTAGTATTATAAATTTATCTTAAATTGAATTTTCTTTTATGTAGTCATCTTTTGTAATAAAATCTATATATACATATTTATGTATGGGTTAGATGGGCTAACCCAATAATTCAGGTAATAGACTTGGCAATGAAACTATGGGTTAAATGGGCTAAGCCCATCTTTACTTGTTTTGGGTTAAGACAACTCAACATTTTATAGGTTATTATTTATATTTTCGTATATATGTTCATCAGTATATTTTAAACTCATATTTGGACATCTTATATTCCAAATTGGGCTTGGGCTATTTCTGATGAAGTTGTAGCTCTTTGAATCTAGTTTTCAGAATGGTATGGTGGGTGATATTCGGACATATAGTCTAGGAGTTATGGTCATTATAGTATAATGTGTACATATAGATAATTTATTAAGGAATAATGTTTATTCACTCAAAACTTTTGATTTAATGTCTTCAAATCATTAAACTAGGGACATAAGTCACATCAAAGTTTTTTTACACAAAAGTTTATCTATTATTTACTATTTTTATTAAATATTTGACTAAGAATAATAATAATAAAGATTTTTTCTAACATCCACCTCCATTACCACTAGATAGTAGTAAATTTACTACAATCACTACCACCACTAAGTATGATGGTTAGTCTACCACTACTAAGTGGTGGCTAGTCCACCATTATAGTGGCTAATCTACCACCATTAATTTTATGATTTCATTTTCACCTATATAAAGAAGTAGTTTGTGAAGATAAGAAAGGAGAGGGAGATAAGAAAGAAGAGAGAAATAGAAAGAGAGGTTTTCAATTAAAAATAAGTATTTTCAACATCAAAAAGTGAGTTTTTATACTAGATTTGGAAGCAAATCAAAAGAGGAGCTACTAATTCTCCTTGAAATAACTCTAAGGAGGAAGAAAAGAGAGAAGAAGAAATTGGCCATTGCTCAAGATTGGACCGTTGGATGGTCCTAAAAATTGAGTATGATGTAAATGATATAATAAATTATACTTAGTTAAAATATCAGCTTATTTGGAGAAGTTTAAGTACTCCAATCACAATAAAAATCGTCATTTTTGTTAGAAGAATAAAAATAGCGAGTTCGAAATGAGAAATTCATTACTCTCAAACCTACCGTTGGATCTATCTAATATATTTACATAAGTGTTATGGGATATATTAAATACTACTGTAAAATTTTTAGGTCAATTGGATGAAGGAAAGACCTTGATCCATAATGAAAACCCTGCTGGAATTGCTACTCTAAATTGTAAGTAGCTGGTTAGTTGAAGGGTGTGAACCAAAGATCTACCGTTGGATTGGTAAATATTTCATATATTTATTTGTTAATATATACATATATATATATATCATAGAAAAAGGTAAAGGGTTATCAGTACTTTTTTTAGATTTATGATCCGCCTTTGTTAAATTCTATCTCGTTTAGACAAGTCCTTACATGAATGAAATTTCTGGTATATGTTTAATAATCTGGTTACTTCTCTTTGATCGTAGATCTGATTAAGGATCCGTTTGATAAAAAACTAGACAAATATATCTTGTTTATGTTAAAATTTGATAATTTTTTAAGTTTATTTACTATAGTTTTAATTTATTCAAAGGTGCTGAACTGTAATAGAGACCTAGCTGAAAGTATTTTGTTTAAAGTTATGAACTACGTAATGCTTGATCCCTAAAGGGTACGTAGGCAGCCGTAATGACGGTTCAGCATAAAATATTCTCAAACTATAAACATTGGACCATTTATGAGCTAAAGGTATACTATTTATTTTTCCTATAAATAGTACAATACTAACTTGGGCGTCGGAGTATTTTCTTTTGTTTTGCAAGTACCCTCCACTATTGCCTTAAGAAAAATGGGTAGGAGTCCACAAATGTATAATTATTAGAATACAAGATGCATTTCAAGGATATTTATGTGAATTAGAACATTTTGGTTAAATATCTGGTATTGAACCATGAAGTAAATTATTTTTTTTATGCATAACGTTTTAACCATCATAGTAAAGTTAAACTTTTGTGCCTGTCTTACTTAATTCATCATGATATGTTCTACATTTACGTACACTTATAAAGAAAGATATATATATGTAGACTGGTTTTCTTTTATGATGAGTTAACACAAGAATTTTGAATCTTGAATTCGGGATTTACCCGTGATTCAGAATTTGGGGTGTTACACAATGCATCCAGATGCTGATTTTTTATAGAATGTTCTCCTCACTATGTATATCATTATATTAAAAAAAATCAGCTAATTCTAAATTTTCTAAGCCCCCTCAAATTAATCCTTAAAAAATTGGTAACTATTCAACTCTTTATTTGACCATTGATTTAGAATAGACGGATTTGAGGTTAGAAGTTTTAGAATGAGCTTATTTCAGGTGAGTATGTTCTCTTCACCATGTAGATCATTCTATAAAAAAATAACTTGACCCAAACTTGAAATTATTATTTTCTAATAGAAAAGTAAACAACTTATCTGACGGCTGAGGTTTTTTAAAATTGATTATACCCTCCTGATTATGAGGGAGGTCCAAAACTCGCTGCCATCGTATCGCATTAGGTTTCTTTCTTTTCTTTTTTCTTTTTATTGATTTGATTTCTTGTATAAATTCAAGCACTAGTCTCCACACCCGTGCAAAGTATAAGGGCTTTTTTGTATAAAAAAAAAGTTAAAATTTTTTTATTAAAAAATTAAAAAATTTGATTGCTTTAGAATTATATTGTCTGTGTTATAACATAGATTGAATATTTTAAAAAGAAAAAAGTAAAAAAAAAATTAGGTGGAAATATCAATTTTTTCTATATATTGGGTCAGGTGTTTAATGTGGGTTTTTTTAACCCACACCTAAGAGGAAATGGTTTCGTTAACCTATGATGTCAATTATTGTATAATTAACTTGTTTTGTGTAGCCCATTTAATGAACGGACACTTTTTATAGATATATATACATACATATATATATATATATATATATAAATTTTAAGGATCAGTTTGGGTAGAAATATCTATTTTTTTTCTATACATTGGGTCATGTGTGTTATAATGTGGGTTTTTTTAACCCAGGCCTAAGAAGAAAGAGTTACGCTCATCACTGAAGAATGGTGGCTTGTCTTTTTGGAATTAGAGAAGAACTTCTTCATATGGGCGGCATATGTACAAAATATTAGTTTTTTCTATACATTAGGTCATGTGTTTATAATGTAGATTTTAACCCACGCCTAAGAGGAAAGGGTTACGTTAACCCATGGTTTCATCTTTATATTAAATTTGGAGGATTAAGTCTTTAGGGCTAGTACGTACTATGGCAACCTCAAACCTCTATATTGTAGAGGTTTGGTTGTTAAGTCAATACTACGGTCATAGATATACCTCAAACCTCTCCACTAGACCTGGTAAGGGATCGGATTAGGATCTACCCTAGGCGGGTTGGCGGGTTAACGGGTCAAGATTATCAAACCCTAACTAGTTTATGAAGTGGGTCAATTTTCTAAACCCTAACCCTATCCATTTAGCATTTTCATATGTAAAACAGTTAAACGGGTCAAGGTTGACCCTAACTCTAACAGAGTTGAAGGGGTAACGGGTCAGAAAAAAAAAATCCCAACCCTAACCATATCCGTTTAGCTGGCGATTCGAGTTAGGGTAGGGTTGGCAGGTCACAAGTCATTTTGTCAGCGCCACTAAACCTCAAATGTAGGGACGCAAATAGGAAAAAGAGGGATTGACATAGTTGCTAACAAGCGATAGAAAATAGTTTTTTGTTGTATTAAGTTGGTGTATATTTTAAAACACCAAGCCTATGGGATCCATTTAGATATGATCTTACAGATAATTTTTAGTGAGATTGTTCTCCTCACCATATAGATCATCATCACAAAAAAATTCTATTCTAAAACTTCTAACCCCTTCAAAATTTGATCGAAAGTTGATTGAAAATTAACGGTGAGGAAAAGGATCAAATTTTGATAGGGTTAGAAGTTTTAAAATGGGATGAATTTTTCTAAGGATGATCTACATGATGAGGAGAACAACCTCACAAAAAATCAGCTCTTAAATTCTATCCAATTAGACTCAACATGCTTTGTATTTCAAAACATACACCAATTTAATACAACAAAAAATAATTTTTTAAAAAAGAAAATAATGGGTGACAAAGCCACTGTCAACCAAGGCAATTTTTGCACAGGCACGCCCATTATTTTATCTTTCAATAAAGTAATTTTTTGTTGTATTAAACTAGTGTATGTTTTGAAACACCAAGCCTGTGGGTCCTACTTAGATACGATCCAAGAGCTAATTTTTTGTGAGGTTGTTATTCTTACCATGTAGATCATCCTTATAAAAAAAATCTCATTCTAAAACATCTAACCCCTTCAAAAGTTGATTGGAAGTTTATTAAAAATTAACGGTGAGGAAAATGATCAACTTTTGATGGGGTTAGAAGTTTTAGAATATGATGATTTTTTCTCAGGATAATTTACATAATGAGGAGCTTAGTGACAAAAAACGTTGGTTAATGGGGACACTCCCGCTCCCAAACCACAAACTCACGGTTTGGGAGCAGTTTCATTCTCAAACCGCGGCTCGAGTTTTTTGGATCTGCGATTCGGAATTTCTAGAACAGCGGTTCCACTTGGTGAGTAGCATTTGCTAATTTTAAAGTTGAGTTAAAGCTCTTTTTATAAACCTCCCAACGTAGGAGGTTCCTACTTTCCAACCAATGTGGGACTATTTCATAGTGACTAAAACTTCTCTCCTATGAAAGCCTTATATAACTGTCCAACTATAAAACTTTGTTCCTCTTAAAACAATGTGGGACTAAAATGTGTTATAACTAAAACTATTTTTCCATACAACTACAGGACTTTTAGATTGATTCCTTCAAGTGAAAGTTTAAAAACTAAATTTTTTTACTCATGGAGTACCGTGTACACTGTGTGTAAAACACAAATTATGTATAAAATTATTAATAATACCCTCTTATGATATTGGCTTATCTGCCCAATTTTTTTATATCGTACATCCTACACTCTTAATACACCAGTTCATGGGGCCCTACGGAGATGATTGAAGGGTTGATTTATTATGAGGATGATCTCTCATCATGTAAATCATCCTTGAACAAAAATCAGATCATTTTAAAACTTTTAATCTAGTCAGAAAATAATTTAAATTTTAAGCTCTTTGAACTATATACATATATATGTATATAGACGCTTTGAAGGCGCTCCAAAACTTAAGGCGTTTTTATCAAAAAAACAAAGGTATGGGATTGGTCTAGTTATATAGAGTCATGTTTCATATAAATCGTTATATAGACCATAACAGTACCAACTCACTTGACCACACGATTATTTTTCATCTGTTTTATCGAACGACGTACACATGGACAACTTGCATTTAAAATTTAGTATACCCAACTCTAATTGCTTTTGAGAGCAACAGAAATGGTCAACCGTACTGACCTCCTCTTTTTTCTCTCTCACATCACGGATTTTAGCTCTTCTCTTCTCATCCTCTCTCTCTTTTTTCACTCCTCCAAACTTTTCTATTTCAGAGAGGCGTGGAGAAAGAGAAGGAGGAGAGAAAAAGGCTTTTGGGAGAATGGCTTTTGAGGGGACAACATAAAATGTATGTGTATGAAATTTTTTTCTTTTTTTTTTATAAAAAAAATAATTTTTTTAAAATAATAGATATGTCATGTGACATTATTTATTTATTTACACTTAGTTTATACGTGCCAATAGGATCGTATAGAGTTAATCTAAGTACTGATTTTTTTTTACGATGATCTCCTGAAAGACCTCAACATCTAGATCACATTAGAATATACGTCGTCACGGAGCGCTCTGACGCTCCCACTCCCGTTCTCGCTCTCGCTCCACGCTCTGGTTACTTAGGTGAGGAGAACAACCTCACAAAATTTTTTATCTTGGATCGTATCCAAGTGGGCTCTACAGACTTGGAGTTTCAAAATATACACCAATTTAACATAACAAAAAACTATAATGGGCGACAGAGCCCATGGCAAAAATTTCTTAGGCGACAGTGGTTGTGTCGCCCTTTCCATCTTCTATCTTTGCCCCAAAATTTTGGGGGGCACTCCTTAGTGCTTGCCCATCCATAAACTTTCTATTTGAGGTTGGAACTACCAAAGTATAGAGGTTCCCATAGTACTTGCCCTTACATGCTCTTTTTGTCTTCAGTTGATTTTTTCGATATTTGCGAGTCTATTTTTTCTCTCCTTTTTATACGCTAATGATTGATTCCTTCCTCTATATCGCCTTCTATTTGCCTATTGGTGGTGTGTTTTTAGTGTTGTACATCACGCCTTCTCTATACGAGTGTGGTGTTCTTCTCTTTCACATACTTATTTGTACTTATAATTAGGCATATTCTCATCATTAAGAAAATAAAATGTGTTATTTAAAAATATCTATACTATTATTTAAGTCAATTGCCTTTTTTAGGCTTTTTACATACAAAGCCCTTGGAAACATTTTTGCTCAAAAAATATATATGGATATTATTGTAATTTTTTGCCCCTCAAAATTGGACAATATAGATATTTTACTCTAAATTCTCATCACTTCTTGAAATCTCTCTCCCACGATTTTCTTCATCTTAATTATCTTCAAATCCATTTTCTTTACGATCCACGAGTTTAGAATTTTTCATTAAAAATTTAAAACTATCAAAACTCATTTATTTTCTCCATGATATTTTATGCCCCCTCTCCTTACGATTTTCTCTATATCTCTTCCTCTCTCCCACATTTACTCCCAGCGTACACGTGGGATAACACTTATCTGTGCAGTCAAACAGTGGATCGTTAGGTTTTAAATGTCCAAGTAGACGGAAATTATAGGATTTAGGTATGGTAGTTACATTTAGGTAGACGTGGAAACGGGTCGGATTAGGGTCGACCCTAGGCTGGTTGGGGTGTTGATAGGTAACGATTATCAAATCTTAACCCTCACAAATTTATGAAACGGGTTATTTTTTTTTTCAAACCTTAATCTTGACTAGAAATTTTTCTATATAAAACAAAGAAACGTGTCAGGATCGACCTTAACCCTAACAGGTTTGAAGGGGTAACATATCAGAAATGCTCAACCCTAGCCATAACTTGTTTTGCTAACGGATCGAGTTAGGTTCGCATTTGGCGGGTCAAGTTATGGTAGGGTTGGCAGGTCACAGTTTATTTTGTGAGATCTACATTTAGGATTTGTCAAAGTAGGAGAAAAATGACTTAAACCTAGTATTCCTTTCACTTGGCTCCTAACTCTAACAGTCACAGCCTAACAACAGAAGTACTCTCCCATGTTGTTGTGTGGGGTAACACGACTCAACTTGTGCATCGTGATATCTATATTTTTTTTAGTTACATGCTTTAGAATTTCTGATAGTTTTAATATCTCATTATTACAATATTTATTATATGTAGTTTTTTTCTTTTTTTTTTGGTAGGCAATACGTAGTTTTTCTTGAAGAGTTGTAGCACATGTTTTAGTTTCCTTTATTTTTAGTGGATCTTTAATATTTGTTATTTGTGAGTGGGTGCTAAAAGTAACCCTTTTCTTTTCCAACAAAAAAAAATCAATTCTCTTTGCTTTTCTTAGTTTTTGTATTCGAGGTGGGACATGTATGGGCCCACCTCATACGCATTTTATTCTTATAATTTACTTATACTTGTATTCTGAAGGGCTAACCAAATAACGAACGACATAATTTACCAACTCACACGCGTGTGAAAATACAGAGTGAGTTTGTTGTAAGACATTAAATTCACACGCACGAAGTTCGTATGGGGGTATGTGCGTGGCTGCGCACGTAGCGCGTTTGAGGATAGATGGATAACCAACTCACACGTATTGGCATGAGCGGAGCCACACTATGATCAAAGCACGTTTGAAGATAGATGGATAACCAACTCACACGTATTGACAAGAGCGGAGCCACACTATGATCAAAGGTGGCCATGGCTACCATATTAATTTCGTGACCCTCTCCAATTATATAATAAGTATCAACTGATTATCCCTTATCTAGTAACTACCTCTAATGTAGAGCATTTTTATCTAAAATAAGTCCATTTCAAAATTTATAATCCCATCATTAACTAAAAAAAATAGACAGTGATTGAGTCATTCATTTTACCGTTAATTGCAATCAATGGATGATGGATTCACAAGCTTTAGATTGAGCTAATTTTTTGTGAAGGTTATCATTTTTTTGTGAAGGTTATCTAGAGTCCTAACTAGGATTTCTAATCCGTAGCGTTAAGCAAGATCCAAATGTAAATGCTTTGATTAGTAAAAAAATTTATTTTTATTTTTTATTTTTAAAATCTTTAATTGTTGCAAATGTGGGGTTAGTCAAAGAATCAACTCAGCTAATCGAGAGTGCAAGACCATCGACGTGGCGTAGGCATGCATGCCAGCTTAGGTGTGCCAGTCCATGGTGGTTACATTTCGACGAGTTTAACTAAATTCTTAGCCTTATCCCAAAATTAATACACAAAATCTAATAACTAATGCATTTTTAAAAATAATGAGCCTAACTTAGATTAACTAATCTAAGTGAAAGAAGCCTAATTCAATTTTATTAGCTTAGTTAGGATTTTGAATTAGAGTTTAGGCACATCCAAGCCAAAAAAAGAAAGGTGGCCTAAGCCAAGATGTGTTCTTGCTAGGCCCTCACAAGAAAATGGGTTTATAAAACCAAATTCTAAGAAATGAGTTTAAAACTCATGAAACAAGCCTAACATTCAACAAAATGGGTTTAATAATGTTATATTTATTTTAACAAGGGTAACTAGCTAGTACATCAAAATAAAATAATAAAGTGAGTTTCATGAAATGACAACATTTATTTATTTACTTTTTTTAAACCATATCATACAACACTTAAAGAAAGTGAATCTCTACAACAAATAAAAAGGGGGTGATAATCACCTACCTATTTTGCTTAAGATCCACCAATAAGAGAGTGAAGAAAACCCCTTTATTAAACCTCTATAAAGCCATAATTTTTCTTTTTGTTAATGATAAATAAAAAAAGAGTTTTCTTTTAAAAAATAAAGTGATTTACTACTAACTCTCTGTCTAAACTGTAACGACCCAAAATAATTAAGTCTAGCATTTAATAATGAGTTTTTATTCGGAGCATAATTTGAAGAATCAAACCGTACAAATTGGTAGATCTCGAAAAGTTATTCAATTTGGACTATTCACGTGCTAAAATCGGACACTAATTGATCCCAAATCAAGGCCCGGAATACGATGTGGATTGGTACCGAAGGTACCCGCGATTTTGACTTTGATTTTGACCATTAAACTTTATTTAATTGTGTATATATAGTATATATATGTATTGGTATGTATTGGGTGATGTATTATAGTGTAATTTTATAAATCTTCCTATTATACTCACATAATTCGGTGTATGCACTTACACCTTAGTATAACCTATATATATATATATATATTTCTAATTAAGTTTAAAGTTTTTTTTTTATATATATATTTTAACCCTAAAATCCCACCGCCCTTTAACTTTAGTCTTATAAGAGAGAGAAATCTCTCTTATAACAGAGAGTTGAGACGAGAGGCGGGTCAGAAGGAGAAAGAGAGAAAGAGGAGGAGAGAGAAGGAGAAGAAAGAGAGAGAAAGAGAGAGAGAGAGATTGAGGAAGAAGAAGATGATGATGTTGATGACGGCCCGTTGGATATCGTAGGGACCATTTAATTTGTGGATCGAGGTATAATTTGAAACCCTAACTCCGTATTTAATTTTAATTAGACATTTTATGTTGTTAGTCTTAGTTTTCAATTTTAGGGTTAATTTTGTTGATAGTTTAAGATTTGATTAGGCCTTTCAGACCCTTAATTGATGGAATTGATAATTGGGAAGGTGGATTTAGACCCAAAATTATTATTTTAGGTTAGATTGTAGATTCGGAGGTCTATATTAATTGAGAAGGATAATTAGAGCAAATTGGGTTGTAGTCCTAAAGCCCTTATTTAATT